>NTHP01000027.1:194050-231359 GCA_003416845.1 Oplegnathus fasciatus
ACCATAAGTCAAGCGGTAGACAAGTGAGTCTGCACTTTTAATGTAACATAACCATAACTTACAATACAACTCTTTGCTTTAGAAAATGTTAAGTATATATGTAAAGAATACTGTAAGGGTAAAACATTTTTGGTCTTGAAATTTCAGTGGATGATAGCTACAATTTATCATAATACAAACAAATATTTCTGTATAGCACATTTCGGCAGAGTTATCAGGTATCTAGTAGTGGTGTTACAATGTCTACGAGCCAGCTTGGTATTAATAGACTGAGATATTGACAGACTGAATAAGTTACACAAAGCGGTGGTGATGGTAAACTTCTCCATCTTCAACCTTGAATTTCTCTCATTTATTTAAACAGACTGAGTCAGTTGGGACAACAAACAGTCCAGACAGCTGCTGAAGAAGAAGTGGGCTAAATACCTTGCAGGCATTTCCCCATGTGGATTCTCCTCAGACCTTTTGCAAGACTATCCTCCATGCTTCCTCTCTCTGGTTTGCTTTTCTCCACTCTCTTATAGACCTGTAATGCACCCTACTCATGACGAGCTGAAAAGAGGGGAAGCCGGTGCAGGAGACAGGGAAGAGGCCAGGAGAGAAACTGAAAAACAGGCTGAGAGAGGATGACAAGGACTCAGACGGAGAGGGAGAGCGAGGGACAGGGTGCGCGGAGGAGGAAATGGGAGGGAGGAAGGAGGAGGAGTTGATAGTTTGAGGGGTCGAGCACCACCTGGTATTCCTTTACAACCAAGGAAAATGCCTAGAGAAATGATAATAAAATAGAGAGAAGTCGCAGAGCCTTCTGTTGCTGACAGGAGCTGTGTATGTGCCCTGCAAGAGGCGTGTGTGTGTGTGTGCGTGTGTGCAAGTGTGTGATGAATAATTCATGGCTGTTCATTAAGGGGAGAAAGTGTGAGTGAGTGATTGAGAATGGGTGTGTGTGTATGTGTGCACCCTTCGTTGCTCTGCGCCACGTCGCCTGCCTTGTGGCTGCCATCTGGCTTCACGCCATCAGAGTGCCACCCTACAAAGCCCTCGCTCTTGCAAACATGGCAGGAGAGGAGAGGAAAGGGGGGGGTAGGCAGTGTGTAGGGTGAGGGTGGAGAGATGGGGGTGGGGGATTGGAGGGGAAGCATATATGGAGGGGAAGGGGACAGAGCCTCAAGTTAACTTCTCCATTTCACTGATATCATGTGACATCCACAGTCTGGTAAAGAGAGATGTGCAGTTGGATGTGAAGCGTAATGACAGTCCATCACATATGAAGCAAAGTGATGCACTGTCATGTCAGTTAACATAGACCTCTGTTTCTCTCCTCTTCTGCCTCTATTCATTTTACATAGGCTTTGACCCTTTTGATATGAATCTGCTGCTGCTTTGTGCCCATATAGTCTCTGTGTACCACTGGCACAAACCAGCAGCGTAGAGTTAAATAGACAAATAGACAATAACTGACTTTTTGATAACATTTTGGTCCTTGGAACCACGTGTTGATTTCCATGCTTTGAAAATTGTACTTTGACATTAGAAATACAGACCTTGTTTTCGTGGATCAGTTGTTTTGTTATTGTCATGCTGATGAGAGCACCTGTGTGCAGTGTCTCACCTGTGTTAATTAGCTCATTCTATATATAGTGGCAAAAAGTCACCTCTGACTCTGAAGAGAGCCACAGAGCTGAAGATGTTTTGTCACGAGTGGTATTGAAAGAAGTCAAAAGGCGTTTTCAGCGTGTTTGGACCCAAATTATCACAGCTTTTTTTTTTGTAGCTTTCCTAATTATTATCGGTAATAATAACTTTGTACTCACCATGTTAATCGTTGATATTCTGACATGTCACAGTAGGAAAACACAGGTGTAAATAACAGGTAAATAAATATTCAGGGTCCTGGTATTGTGCATGCTGGCTCGCTGTCACACTGTCTTAACTTAGTGGGACACTTGAATAGAACAGAGCCATTGTTAATGTTATTAGTGACACCTGTGCTTTTCCTATATGACTTTGGCTACGTTTACACTGCAAGCCTTAGTGCTCAATTCAATTCAATTTTTTGTTTGGCTGTTCACATTAGCTTTTAAATGTGGCCAGTATCAGATTCCAGTGTGAACTGGTCATGGTCCTGAACTGACCCGCATGTGCAAAAGAACAGTAACAAAGATGTCAC
Source organism: Oplegnathus fasciatus (assembly GCA_003416845.1). Lineage (NCBI taxonomy): Eukaryota > Metazoa > Chordata > Actinopteri > Centrarchiformes > Oplegnathidae > Oplegnathus > Oplegnathus fasciatus. Next base: position 196,218 of record NTHP01000027.1, read on the forward strand.
ACGCAGCACGCTGTAGTACAGAAGTAAACATGGAGGCCATCGAGGTCAGCGTTTACGGTGTCTTTTATAAGTTGATGTGCAGTGGAAGCCAGCGAATTTGTGAGCAGATGATAATGCGGACGAGGATGAGGAGAAAGAGAGACAAATTTTTAATTGTGGCTTTTTGTGGAGCAGTGGCTGCTACTTCTGTACAGAGGTGTGTGTGGATGCGGGGTTGGAGCCAGGAGTGGTGGGATCGTGAATGGCGTCACAGAAACAGATTTCATCCAATATTTCAGGGTGTCAAGGGTGACTTCTACATCTGTCAGCGCCTCTCCACAAGACTCTCGCTGCAAGACACTCAGTTCAGGTGACCTGTCTACCTATTGGCTGGCAACAGGGGAACGATCTAGAGTGGCGTAAAAGTTGCATGAATTCCGATATGACCGTTCAGACCTGTATCTGATTTAGGACCAGATATGAAAGTGGCTCAAATCTGAATTGAAAAGATCAGATTCCATGTGATTTGTACTGTTCACACTGTTGTGAAAAAATCACTTTTGCCTGCAGTCTGAACATAGCTAAAATGTCTACTTTGGAAAATACCTTTGCAACATTATCAAACAAGTAGAAGTAGTCATGGCAAGGAAGACAAAGGTCAGCCAAACTTGTTTGGAGGAGAAAACAAATATAAATGGTAAAATTATTAACCAAACTTACCGTTGTAAACATCAGACACAGTTTATAGATGGCCTTGGTTCAACTTTGACCTACTGTACTTGTTGTAGTGGTGTGCACTGTTTCCCTGTGCAATATTATTACATTTCAGGTGCTCTCACTTTTAGTGGTGCCTCTAAATTGCTTAAAACCTGTAAGATCATCTGACTGCTCATGTTTCCCCCATCAGACTTTCTACATTCCCAGATCTCATGATGACAATAAATTGGAATTATCCTTAAGGGATGTAGCTACACGCTTACACGCACATATGTGCAGTCACAGACAACATTGTACAGTATGTATTCCTACTACCTTCTCCCCTACGCTCACAGACACACACACCTTTCCTTCATCCCTCCCTTTACCTTGTGGTCCCACCAGCGTTAGTTCATGTAGGGCTGCTTCCTACTGCCGACACATTGCCCTCTACTCATGCACATGGCGAGTGGCCATGACAGATGATTGAGTATTTGTAAGTATGTACTGTATGCACTGTGTGTGTAATCAACACAAGCAGATATGGTTGCAAGATAGTGTCCTAAAATGAGATGCCAGGTGTTTGTCTGTGTGTAGTGTGTGTGTGTGTGTGTGTGTCCATCTGGAGGGGTCCTTGGGGTCACAGTAATCTGGCACAGCAATCTCGCACTGTAATCATCTCAGTGCTCAGCAGGTGGTCCGGCAGAAGGCTGGGGAGAAAAGTTTCTGCACATTTTCTCTCAGCCAGCTAAGACCATTCTGCTGTACAGAACTATGGGCATATACACTGAACACTACTGTACACATGTAAGTACGCAGTATATGGTTCCTTGTGAAACCAAACTGAGCTTAAACTTACTCTGTGTGTGTGTTAAGAGAGATGAAGTAAATCTAAATTCTTAATCAGGTTAAACAGGAGAGAATTGCGCATATCTAAAGATAGATGAGCAATTTTCATATCACATTACTATATGCAGCAGTGAGACGGCCGTGTTGACAGTGCTGTCCCCAGCTTTGGTGCACTTGACACATTCCCCACGGCTGGTCTACGTGTGGAAAGTGCCAACAGTGGCAAAGGGACAGCTCTGCCGGCTCAGGAAATACAGCAGGAGGTGCATGTAAGCAGGGACAACTATCATCATTATGGCACGAGGTACATCAGCGTGTCCTCACTACATCAGAAAACATATTTCCTGATAGCTGTTTACCTCTGGGACGAAAGCGCCTTATTCTCCTGTAATGGAAGGTGACAGATAACAGAGCAGAGAGGATAATGATATATATTCTAACCATGGTTCTTTTTTTTCCTATTTAGTAGTGGAAGGTCTTAGCTCAATAGCATAGCTATTTCAGGAGATCTAGGCCTTATCATGCCACCACACACAGGGATAATGAACTTGTCCTATCCTGGTACATTATATACATGTCAGTGTGTGCGTGTTCTGTTTTAACTCCAGAGGACAGCCTGTGTGTTGTTACATAGTGATGAAGGGCGCTCGGTTATCTTTACCTGGCACCCTTATCACATCTGCACATGTGACACCTTTCAATAACCCTCAGTCCCCACCATTCTCTCCTCTGCTCTCTAAAAATGGGGGCCAGAGAGATAAAGAGTGTGTGTTTGTATGTGTGTGAGTGTATGCATGTGCGCACGTGTGGGGCAGCAGTGGGAGTCATGTGCCTGAAAGAGAGACAAGACGGGAGAAAGTGAAAGAAATGGGATTGAAAGGAAGAAGAGTGTCTTCCAAGATGCAAGATTATGTGAAAGAAAGAGATAGCAGAGCAGTGGTGGAAGGTAAGAAAGTATATTTGCCCAAGTACTGTGTATGAGTAAAGTTTTGAGGTTCTTTTACTGTAGTTAAAATAAAAAAAGTAAAAAATCTGTACAACAATGAGGGAATCTCTGCACATCAGCCAGTGCCTCAACAAACAGAACAATGAGACAATATGTGGAGGGATGAGGTTTGGAGCATACAGTACTGTTGCAGTTAAATCATTTAAAAGGACGCAGCAGCAACAATTTGATTAACAGCATAACGTCATCAGAGTAAGAAGAGGCAACTGTATCTCATAGCATAGACAGGTTCTAGGTGTTTCTTACATAGCTAATGCCATACTGCCACAGCGTACTGTATAGAAATATACATCTCAAAAATATAATAGAAAACAGGGTAAATGCATCTCTTCTTTGTTCTTTTTATCCACTACCTGATATCTGACAGTATTATTATCGAAATTTCAGGTGCACTCACTTTTGGTTTAACCTCCAAGTAGAGTTCTTTGATAATCTGGCTTAACTGTTTACCACCTGTCTGATTATCCTAGTGTAACTTTGTTGTGGCGATGTTGCAGTGTTCCCAAATCTTACCGTTGACTTTGGTGAGTCAGTGTTATCCTAATCAATAGAAACGATGGCCAAAACTATCTAAGTACCTAACTACTATCCAAGTTATAATAAACTGAAAATCTGAATGCAGGAATTTTACTTGTTTGAGTTTATGTAGCGGTATTGCTACTTTTACTTACAGTTAGTAAAGGATCCGGTTACTTCTTTCATCACTGTAGTGGGAGAAAAGAGCAAGAGAGATGTGGAGAGAGAGGATGAGGAAGAGATGTAAGAGCAGGAAGTCGGAGGGTTAGCAATCGAGAGTGTGAATGGGCAGAGTGTAGAGCAGAGAGCCAGGCCTGTTGGCCAGTCTCCAGTGGGGATAGTGGGCGTCCCTGTGCCAGCTGGCAGCCTGTCTCTCCCATCTGTGGAGCCTAGGAGAGTGTGCAGTAATCTCCTGGAGACAGCGGCTCAGCCCAGGCCAGATTTAAAGGGATATGGCCAGCTGGCCAGGCATGGACAGGTCTGTACCAGGGAGAGAAAGGAAGGGCAGGAGAAGGCCACAAAGAGGGGAGGGGATGAGTGAGTGAGCTGTGATGAAGCAGGTCAGGTGTAATGGCGAGGATGATGGGGGAGCTGAGGATTGGTGGTCAGGGAGCAATAAAGAGCACTGATAAGAATGATTATAGTCCAGCTGCCAGCATTAATGGGACAGGCTGGATGTAATGTCTCTGCCTTTAACTGTGAAAACTACAATGGGTCTGTGCCGGCTGCAGTAATGTGACTAACATGTACCTGTGTCAATCCTGGCTTATGTAAGGCTATATCTCACCGCTCTGTTGCCTTTTCTCACTGCTCTGTGTCACAAAACTAATGAAGCTAATTGAAGAGAGTGCTCTGTGCTTACTCCAGCAAAAGAAATAACACAAGCTGTAGGCCAAGTAGCTCTGCTTAGCTCTTGGTTTACTCCTCTCTGTGATTGTTGCAGATGGTAATCAGAGCCCAGCTGGCCTGTCGGCTGCAGCTTAAGGCCCGCATTTCAAAATAATAGCAATCTTAGCGAGTCATTTAATCCAGTATTTAACTTTATTTTTACTGGGAAAATTTCCAAACGAAAAAGATAATTTCACTAATCTCCAACTCAGTTCAATTGGCTTCAAGAATTTCTTGAAATCCTTTTTAGCCTTGTTCCTTTTACTTACACCTTTTTCAAGGAAAGGATGATTTTGTGAGTGAAAACCAGCGTCAATGACTTGTTAGACTGACTTTTTCTTGCAGTGTGGGTGCCAGGTGAGGGAAGGAGAATGTTAAGAGGGACATGGAGAGGGATTCAAGTTTACAGCTGGGGCCTGACATATGTTATCATGGAAGTATAAAAAGATGCTTAAAACACACAAACACACCTATTGCAGCAATCAAAGAGAGTAGTCATACATGCACATATAGGCACGCTCATATCTCAAAGATATTTGGGAACAATAACATGTACACATGCATACACAGGTGTGCTCCACTCACACACACTCACACACGAATGATGAGACACACAGAGACACACATGCCTGCGGCAAGCGCAGAAGAATAAGTGAAGCCATGCAAATCCCCAGATGTGCAGGAAGACAGGGGGAAGATGAGGAAGAGAGGACTGGGAGGAGGAGTGGAGTGCCTGGAAGGAGGGGAAGGGGGGGTCTGATAGAGTGGGGAGGGAGGGGAGGGGGTGTGGTGGGGACGGCCGGGTGTTTACTACTGTTTAAAAGGCAGTGGGTGCTGTGTGCAGATTAATAAACAGGAGGTAATAGCAGAAGGACTCTATATTTATTTTTTATCTTAAATGTTGCTTGTTTGTCGGGCTGGATGAATATTGACTGTGAAATTGGGATCAGGGGCGACACATGCCAGTGCTCGGCCTTATCTCTGGGATGCAGGCAGGCCCGGGGCCGTTATCGCCGTGCCACAGTGGCGTGCCGGCACTCCAGCGCTCTCAAAGCCGCCACATTCCCTTTGTATCTGCCTGGAGAAGCCTGTTTACCTTTCACTGGCTTGATATTCCTATTAGAGCCGCTGACTATTTACTCACTGCCTCCTCCTCCTCTCCCTCCACCGGGCACTGTGCTGTCTCTCATCTCTTCCTCTTTCTGTTTCCCTCTCTCTGTTTGGCTATGCCTATCTAACTCTTTTTTACTGTTTGTCTCTTTATTGTATATCTGTTTGTCCTGCTTCTGCTTCTGACCTTCACCATGACATAAAGTTCTGGACATGGCTTTGCCTGCCAAGAGGAACTAGGGGAGTATTTTCGTCCAGATATTACATATATAATGAGGTGGACTGCTTGACACCATGCACAGACTGTTTGCTAGAAAAATGTGCTTTATGTCCCATGTCATACCAGCGGTGAACATTTGTTTATTTTAACCATGACAGAGATATTTTTCTAACCTAGACCAAGTAGAAAACACTCTTCTGCATACTAGAAAACACTCATATGAATCCTTTTGGAATGGTCATATGGGTCGTTTTGGAGGAAACTATCAACATTTTGTCTTTATTCTTTATTTTGTCGTTTAGGTATGAGTTGCTGCATGGTATATATCAAAACTCTGCTGAGACAGATCTGGGTTCTAGTTGTCATCCTGCCTCTGCCTTCTGGTGACGGGAGAGTCAATGCAAAGTATCACCTCTGAAGCATCCAACTACCACCTTCAAGCTGCCATCTTACATAAGTTACATAAAAACTCAATGAGCCACATAAACAAACATGCTCTAAACTATATTTTAATATATTTTCTCTCGCTGAGACACACACACACACACACACACAAGACTAAAATCAATTACACACCTGAGAAGGGTCTGTTAAGACAAGCAAATTAACCCTTGCAAAAGAGCTAAAAGACAGATCAGTTAATTTTCTGCTAGTTTGTCTTGATAAAGAAAGTCCTTGCTTGTAAAGGTAGGCATGTAGCAAATGGCAGAAGAAAATCAAATCACACAGGCCGTGGTATTCATTCTGGATCCAGTTCAGTCAGAGACACTTAAGTCTAGGAATTGGCCATTTATAGCAAATGGTTATATACGTGAACTTTAAATCTTAGTAGAGTTAACAATACCAAAAGCTTAGCATGTAAGGAGGAGGCTGGGCTGGTGGCGGGAGCTGCTGCAGCAAACAGGGTTGCCAAGGAGGTATAAGCAGCGCGTAAAAGTTATAAACAGCCGTGTACAGCTGTGTGAATATAATTGGATGTTACTAGTCAGCTGGAGTCAAGCAGTTGATGAATGAGCCATTGATGCTGAAGTTTGAATGAAGGGGCTGATGCCAATCAGCTAATGCAAACACAGCTTCAGTGATCTGCCAGAAATAACGTTATCCTCCTTCAGCAGTGGCAACTTGATTTAAATTCTAAACTCAGATCAAGTCTTCAACAATTCACTTGATCAGCATGAATCATATCTCTGGTGTTTATAAGACACAGATGGGAAAGGGATTTCTCATCAATTTCGGGGAAAATGTTCCTGTGTAGAAACTGAGGTAGCAATGTCTAGATGGCATTACTGTTTTTGACTGTGCATTCATTTTCTCATTGAACTTATTTTTGACCACTGGTAACAGGCTTCTAAACACAAGAATCTCACACAGAATGGGAACACATGTGAACGTTACATAAGAAGCTAAACATATTAAAGGTTTAAAATAATTAAGTAATTTAATGTTACATGTACAATAGTTTGAGAACAGCTGTTTTAGAGCTCTCAGAGATATAAGTTTCATGGAAAAACATTTTCAAGTGCAACATCAGGCAATAAAGATTTTAAGAGAAATCATATTACAAACATTTTACCAGCCAAAAGGCACCAGATGTGGTGCAAGCCCCAAAGGGGTGATTCCCTTAAATAAGTTACTCTCTCTCCAACTACCATACCTTACTATTACCAGGCAGCTGTGTACACCAGCTTTCAACTGCATCGCAACCTGCAGGCAAACTAAAACAGAAAGGAACTGGGTTTAGCAGCCAATCAGTCAGTTGAAGCTTTCAGACAATTAACTGGCACACCTGTGACAGGTATATCAGTGACATAGCTAAACACAACTTTTTTGTGTGTGACATTCAAGTGTCTAAGAGTCTCCTTTCCTCTCCTCTCCTTAGGGAAGGGCACTCAGATTCTTCCATTGATGACTGCCTCTTCTCTGTCTGCAATCTTCATGGCAGTTTTTTTGTTTTATCTCTCTCCTCCATGCAGGGTACACTCAGGGGCTTGAGGCGCACTCTGCTGCATGCCATGCCACGAGGTGGGATAAGGAGCAAACAAACATACGGGCAGCGCTAAGCAACCCTGATCAGAGTGTCTGCCAGGGTCCTGATAAGCTGACAGGCAGGAGAGGACAGCGAGAGGTGGAAGGAGTACATTGTGGCTGTGGGGATGTAAGGTTGTTGACATTGGAGGGTGCTCTCCCTCTCTGAGCACTAATGGGCATGAATATCAGGACGGCCCCCAAGAATTATTTTTTTAACTGGGAGGTCCTGGAGAACACAGATGCGAATTCATGTGACACACAATCTCAGAACTCAGTGCATTTTTAAGTTGCATTCAGTTTGGATGAAAATCAAATTGTCGCCTTGCTTTATTTGCAAAGATTTGACCATAGGACTGTTTTTGCAGTCTGTGTTTATTTGCCGAAATGACTGTACATTAGCTGCCATTAGCTGTAGCTAGCTAACAACATGCACTGACGTGCACCGCGTGTTTTGCCTGTGCGTGTTTGTGAGACAGCTCAAATGTAGCCTGATCTCAAAAACTATGTGGAATTCTACTTCTTTCTGCTATTTACCTCCAGACTTTCCTTTTTCCTCTTGTCTCTTTATGTTCATGAAGTGGAAACAAACATACTGTGTGTGTGTGAATTTTTCACTATAGTTGCAGATGCATCTTCACCTCAGTTTAGTAGTTGAGAAATAATTTGTCGTTGAGTCCAGGGGAATTGATTAACAGCTACTTACGGGCCCCAACATATAGTGGATGCCATCAATTGCCGACACCAAAGAAAGGATTCGGGCCTTACCTGCACCCTGGTGAGCTTGACTCATCTCCCATGGTGTTACCTTCCTTGACTGAGTGGTGCTGCCAGCCCGGCATCCTCTTGTGTCGCAAACCACCCACAGCTCGGTGTTGGTGTCAGTTAATTTGGGTTAACACACAAACACAAACAAACACTAAACCAAAATACTTCAGGGATGAGGGTGATTACTGATTGTTCTTCACAGTTTTGAGTCTGCAGCACACCGACTCTCTTGCATCAGTGTTTCCTTCCTCCTTCTCTTTGACCATCTGCCTATGTCAGATCATATCAGACAAGACCCCCTTTCTTGATGTTGGGAAACCAGTAAATAGTGCAATGACAACCATGTGACCATGACACTTTTCCTTGTCTTTGCATTCAGTTGTGCCACCTTTGAATTTAGCCTGAACCCACCTTGACATGTAATCATGGAGCAAGAGAAGGAAATAATAAGATTTTGGTGTCAATGCTCTCATTACTTCACACGTTGAGTTGATCAAAGTCAATTTGAAATCTTACTGTGTAAACACTGCACTGCATTGGGTGTTTTGAAATGTGTCTGCTGGTCTCTCATTTTCTGTGCGTAAAACATTTTGCGGGTTTCATGACCAGATGAAACCAGGTGAGATTACTCAATGCAGTACTCTATATGCAGCCTATTGCCCCAGAATGATAAACATCATGTAGTGTACCCCTCTGGGATGTTACAGGATATGTTTATGTTTTATGTTTTGAGTCCTCCACGACCCAAAAGTGTATTTTCGTCTCACTAACTAACTATCTGAACATCTGTCTGTCTTTTGATGGTTGGTCAATCCATCTGTCTGCTGATTAGTACACATCTGTCTGTCTATCCATCTGCCAGCTTTTGGAGCCAATGTGTGGGGGACATGAGCAACGTTACTGCCCTGTCATACAGAGAGAGGACAGAGAAGGATGAAGAGAGTGAGGCAGAAAGTAAATAAAAAGCATTAGATGGCACCTGAACAGTATGTTTAACAGACTTAATCAAAGAGGACAGACTGCTAACCTGCCAGCACGTACACACGTGCACGCACGCACACACACACACACACATACATACACACACACACACACACACACATTCATGTGGCCTGACATTTTATCTTGCTGTTACCCAAAAAAATATGGATTCTGACAGACATCGATTAAATGTTATTAGCAAATAATTACCATTTTTTTGCTAATCGCATCCAATTTGGATGCTCCAAGTATGCATTTATAATGTTTTTATGAGGTAACTGTCAGTCACAGATGAGCTGGGACAGTAATGCATTACTGAGTAATATCTTACAAAGAATTTCATTACTTTTTCTGCAACACATAGTGCAGGGAATTGCACTTTGAAATTCAGTACATACATTACAGTTACTAATCCCAGTAACAGTGTGTACTTTATTTTTATTTTGAAGGGTTGGCTTATTTACTGTCTTGGATGGAGGGTTTAAACCTCCAAAGTTGTCTTATTTACTTGTTGTGTCTACACTGGGAAGTCTATGTTCAGACATTACCTGGTTTTTGTTCAGATTTAGAGGGTGTGTGAACCCCGCAGCTTCACTGTGAAGACAAGACCTCTGGATGGCTGCCTGCAGTCACCAGGGCTAAGCTAGCTGTAGGATGGTCAGTAAATTACATCCAAACCTTTGGCTGGCTGCTTGTTAAATCAAAATGTCTAGTTTTCTACTTTGACACATGTGGCTGAAGTGACTCTGAATTTGGAGGCACCTTTGATGCTGAGCTGGGTTGAGAAGCAAAAAGGCAAAAAGTCTACAGCCATTTTAGTGGCTCTGTGAGGCTGTATTTAGGCACAGTGGAGCTTTAAAGGGCAACTTGCAGGTTGAATTTTTGTACTAAATTTATACTTAACCTTTCCTGAAAATTAACATTTGAAAAGTTCATGCAGGATTTTACATGTTTTAAAAGACAAAAAATTCAGAGGAAAAAGCTGTTTTGAGCAATGCTCCTAAAAACACCGCATCATACGTAACAACAGGGAGTCGTTGTCCCGGACTCTACCTCAGCTCAATGTGCGGCAGTAGGTGGTAGTGAGTCTGAGCGGTTGTAATTTCGTGAGTTCATTTTTTTTGGTAGTTTTAGTTGCATTTCACCATTTTTCCTCATGATGAATATTGTATTTATGCAGGTTGCACAAACTCCGGCCTCTCAGGACGTCCAGTCCACAGCTTTCAGGATAAGCAGCGGTGCTAGCTCTCGTGTCTGGATGCATGTTGTGCAGGTGAAGAGACGGACTGTACTGTTGCATCTGTAACGAAAAATGGGGCTGTGACCTAGTTTGTCCGCTCTCCGTTACGTCACATTTAATTCGTCTTTTTGGATGCGGAAGTAAAACTCTCTTACAAAAACAACTCTAGAATTTACTGTAGTGTATGTAGCCTATATTTTAGTGAAAATCTAGGCTAGTTTCTACATCCTTTTCCTGCACACTGATTCACTGGGGTCTCCAACCTGCAAGTTGCTCTTTAAGCTAAATGCTAACGTCAGCATGCTAACATGCTTACAATGACAATCTTAACTTGCGGATCTTAAGCAGGTATATTTTTTACCGTGTTCACAATCTTACTTTAGCGTGTTAGTATGCTAACATTTGCTCATTAGCACTAAACAAAAAAGAGCTTAGTTTTGCAGGTATTTGGTCATAAACTAATAAGTATTGGACAAACTGATGATGCGTTAGAAATGAAGTGAAATGTTAAGTGATCAACAAAGTGATTAAAATTCATTTGGAGGGGGACATGAATGTCTGTAATGACTAGTTTTCAGTGTTTGTTAAACAGTTAGTAATTGATGATATTTTTCATATAACTTGCCGACACTTGAGATGAGTTTTCCAAAAGTGAGTATAGAATACTGTGGTTGTATTTGAGTGTCTGAACATGTATCTGTATTTTGTCCTTCTATGCAAACCCCAACCATATGGTTCCCAAGAAGAATAAACAATGTATAGAAAATATCTGCAATTTGACCCAGGTCTGTTTACAGATCAGTGAACCTTAATTGGCGCTGTCAGCCCATGCTCACTTCCAGCCTATCTATTTCAATACTGAGACAATAACAACATTATGGAGCTCAATAGCTCATATTCCTATGTGGCAATAATATCTAGATCCCTCCTTCTCTCAGTGCAAATCAATGGAGTGAGATGGCCTTTGGCTTCATTTTTCATCTTTAATATTGATTGCTGTTCTACTTTGGAGTGCACTGTCAGTCCAATTACGGAGAATTTAATTGATTTTTCTTCACAAGCTGGGTTAGATTGGATTGGTTTATGCAAAGCAGATCAAGCAGAAGTACTCCCTGGACTCTCCTCTATGTGTAAAATACAGCTCTAATGAGCAGGAGCACCCTGACACTTTCCACATCTCACCCCATTCTCCCTGTTTCTCTCTCTCAGCACAAAGTGACACACATGTGAACACACTCACACACACGCACACACCCAAAACAGTTCAATGTAACAGCAGCAGTCATTATTATAAGAAACCATTTTGATGATTCCAACAATGTTACACGAATAGTTATCTTCAGTACACTGTAATTGCTAAAAATGATTGTGTTCAATAGAGTGGATGGCTCCAAACCATCCACTGTTGTATTTTTTTCCCCCAGAGAGAGCTGAAACTTAGGCAAAGAGTTGATAATTCATACAATTATATGTAATGAATAAAGCAGGTGTCTCTTCATTTGAAAATTCCACAATGACCTTTACAGGAAGCCTCCTCTCATGAAATATACATGGCCCTGAACACAATATGTCAGACAGCTAGACAAGGATAATTAGCTGCAGGTAAATTCTGAAGGCCTTGCTCCCTCTTTTGCTCTCTCACACACACAACCACACACACACACCTTGGTCAAAGCGCTTGGTTCTTCTGCACCACGTGACACTTTCTCACAGGTCTCACAGTTGACTTCACCGCATTTTACAATTGTTTTGGTCACTGGCTAGTCTCAGTTTTGTACTAAACTGCCCCAGACTTCCATCTGAACAAGAAATTTAATCTCATATTTAGCAATGAAGACTAAATATTTAGTTTTCTTGAAATGTGTCCTGAACATAACCTCTGGAAAACCACAGAATGTCAATTTTGCACGTTTCTAGTCTTTATGCTAAGCTAAGCTAACCAGTTGCTGTCTGTAGTTTTATATTTGACAGACAGATAAGAAAGTGGTATCAATCGTCTCATCTATCGTCAAGAACGCATATTTATAAGACATAGCAAGCATAATTCCCAAAAACACAGAACTATTGCTTTAAATGCTGAGAGATGTTTGTGAGAGTTTGAGCAACCTTGTAACCCCAAAAATAAAATAATAATAATAATAATAATAATATTGTTATTATTATTATTAAAAATAATAAACTATTCTAAATCTACTAATATTAATATTAGTGCTATATAGTCACAATGGGAGACAACAGTGGCCAGCCCCGTACAACTTACTTAATTTCCCATTTAATTATTATTTGCTGGAGTGGGCTAATGTTTAATGTATGAGTCTTTAGGCATGTGTTAGTGAGTCTGTTTGTTTGGTTGCCACAGAGCAGTTGAAATGTGTTGTCTTATAGCAGTCTATCGCTTGTCTCCTCACTTAAATCTCTACTTTCACATTCCTGGAGGCTCGTATTGGAGCTAACACCCCTCCTCTTTGCACCTTTGCACACCCTGTAAATGTGTGTGTGCGTGTGTGTGTGAGGGAGAGAGTGAGACGGAGATGGTGCTGTCTTCTATGTCTCTGGGTGCCCCCTTGCTGAGCTGTCATCACTCCCTGGCACTGGGTACACAGCACAGCTGCAGGGGAACCACTCTGCAGGGAACCTTCGTTTCCATCTGTCTCCAATTCACAGTGGCACCTATTTAGAGCAGCTCAGCGGCTGTGCATGCCACGAGCCACAAGAGAGGGGAGAGGCTGGTTTTAGGGGGGTCAAGAGAGGTGGGCATCAATACATCACACGTCTGAGTTTAGGGCAATAAGATTCTGGGGTCATATTTGACAGAGGCATAATAAACCTGTCATATATCACTTTATCTTATTAATACATCAGCTTCAATGTAACATATTGCATTTTTCATTTAATTTCTGATGTAATCAGTTTGTCATCAACTTTCAGATTTATTTTTCCAGAGAGTCATGAAAGACAGAAACATTTATAAAGCTGACAAAAGAAAAACACAACCTAAACACAATACGTCCATACTTTTCTGCAGTCAAATAGCCAGTAGAGTCTAAAAACACATACACAGTAACAGTTTTAAACATTATTTGTGATGAAGTTATAACAAGTCTTATCTTTGTCAGATTTTTATATTCATTTTACCAATATGATTTAGAAAAATGAATGAACGTAGTTTCAGGGATTTTTGAGGGGCTTTAAACACATACCATATCACCAGTAACCCTATCAGTCCATATCAGTTTAATATCTCTGTGAGCATATATCAACATCTGCATGTGTGTGTGTGCATGCAGGGTTATGAGTGTCCATTTGTGTATGTGTGTGTACACTGTGCGTTCCTGAACTTGTGTCTGCGCCTGTGCGTGTGCAAGTATGAGAACGGGCTTAATTTAGCAGGTGTGCTCTGACAGTTCTTGAATGAGTGCCAAGTCTGCTGTACGAAGGATAAGAGAGAGGAGGCGCTCAACGTGCATCTGTGTGGAGCTCGACTGTGACAGATGGGGACGGTTTAACTTATAGAGTTCTGTTAAGATCTGGAGGTTTTTCTGACGCTGTCTGTGCCAAACAGGTGTGTATTTTAAAAACACCACAGAGAGAGAGAGGGTGAACGAGCCTCGACTGACTTATTTGTCTGGTATGGGTGTTTCTGCTGATAGAAGGAGGTTGCCAGTGTATACTGTGTTTTTTTCCTTCTGTATGTGGCTCCAAATTCGTTGCACTTACTCCCTTCGGAAGAGACACTACCCTCGAGTGTTCTCGTTCATCCTGTCTCACTGTGAGCAAACAGAAACAAATATAAACTCTGGTCACATCCGTGAAGTTTCCCATGAACTGTTGTTGAAGCTTACAAAGAAAGGAGTTAAGTGAGTAAGACTTTAACTAACTTCCAATTTATCACTGAAACTGTCAGTTCTGGGGATTGCAACATCATTTTATTTTGCTCCATCCAAACAGAAACATAAGTGTTTGACAACAGTGTTCTTATTCTATTATACAAGATAATGTTTCTGAATGTTTCTGAGTTAATTTGAATAATCAAGAAGGGAATTTATCAAGTGGATTGGGTTTATTTTGGTAATAGTAGGTAAACATTTCTGAGGTTTTGGCTGTTATAAAAGGTAAATCACCTTCACAATTATGGATGGCACTGTTAGTTTCAAGTTTCAAGCTATCTTTTCCAAAGTTTCTACAGCCTGTAAATGTGTACACTTAACGAAAATATACAAGCAATATCACTTCAGCTGTATTAGAAGCAAAACCTTTCACAACCTTTAACTGTTGTACAACACTGCAGTGCGTGTTGCCTCAAAGTGCAATAAGGACGGCTGTGGAGTTGAAAAGTTCAACCGGTTAGTGGTGGCCAGGTGTCTCGCAGGCAGGCAAGACACTTCACCATATGGCTGCTTCTCGCCACCAGACGCCAGCCGTCCCAACCACTGACTTTCACATGCTTTACTTTTGCTGCACAAGGTGAAAAGTTGTGTCACGTATAAACCCTGACCAACATGATGAAATAAATCTGTATGTGTTTATATTTATGAAGGAGTGAAACTTCAGTGTTAGGAAATTGTGCTGGTATGACAATAAGACAATTAATAAACTGGCTAGAAAAACAAGAAAAAAGATTTGATGCATTTCCTCTGGATTTCTGATATACCAAGAAAGTTGCAGATTATTTTGCTTCTCTCCTGCATGCTGATTGGACTTTTAAAGAGGTAATGAAGTCCTGGTGTGTCCTCCTGCTGGGTTTGTATTTGGCGAGGGGTGCCTGTGTGTCGCTGATAGAGGGATCTCTCTGACACGGCTGCTCTGGCCCGCCGCATCTGGGAGCCAGTAGCGGCAGCCGCTGGGGGGAGATAAGGCAAGGCTAGCCGCTCGCCTGTAACACACGTTTTGCCCCCCTCTGCCCTGTTCTCCTCTCCTCCCCTGCTCCTCTCTCCACCCATCCTCCCTCCCGTCATCCCCCTGACCTTATCTCAGGGGAGAAGGCACCACTGGGTCGCTACTGTGATAGCACCTGCCAGAACCAGAGCTGGCCTCTGGTGATTATGGGGGAATCATTATCTCTCTCTCCCCAAAAACTCATTTTATACCTGCCAACATTTGAGGGGAGGGGGGCAAAGGAGCAAAGGCTTCTATAACAGGTAACACAGAGAAAATTGTGTATGTGTTCACGTGTGTATCAGGAGAGTAGGCTGGGGTATATAGGCAAAAATTCATGGAGCAAAACATCTCGCCTTTTTGCCATGTGGGATTTGAATTTGATACAAATGTGATGAGATAAAGATTATATGTGATGATGGCTGCTCATCTGTTTTCAGCCGGTTACTGCATTATGCTTATGTACACATAAGCCATGTTGGATATAAGTGAAATAGTTTTTAATTTCTAGTTTATATGGGGCTTAGCATGCGTTCAATCACTTCATTCCTAAATCTGTTGCTTTTACTCTGCCATTCTTTGCTCCCTTTAATTAGTTTAGCTACGCCTCTTTGCTCTTTCCGTTCATATGTTTTCTTCCTCTTCCCACAATTATCTAATCAGTTTAAAACTGTAGAGACGAATCTCTCTTGGTTCACATCATCCAATCAAATTAGGTTAAAACTTTCCATCCTCCATGTGCCCTTCATTTTTTCCCCCTTTTCTGACTTATCCCATTATCTGCTCCTGTATCTTGTTGTATGTTCCCAAACCTGTGATGACCAGCCACTCTCCACCTGCCCTACCACCTGTTATGCTCTCATGGCACCTCATATCCTGCAATAAGTGTATGTTTTCATTTTTCATTTTGCTGACTACTGTATCTCTTTCACTTAACCCAGAAAGATTCCATGCCAAAATGTAATCAGTTGCTCTGGGAATTGAAATCTAAAAACAAAATGCAATTTGTACTTTAATATAAAATGTGAAGGTCTTATGCATGAACACTTGTAAATGTGGGAAATCCCATTGGTTTAGCTGCTGAAAAAAAAACACCTAAATTTCATGTGTTGTAAACACTGTGGGTTTATAGAGAAATCAGTTCTCTCTCTCTCTCACTCTCTCTCTCTCTCTTTCTCTCTCTCTCTCCATCCCCCACACCCATAGACAGAAAGCAACATGAGTTTCTTTCACTTCCTCTCTGCTGATGACCATATGGGTGTTGGTTTCAGCTAGGCACTTGACACATCTGTGTGCTCACATCCCCTCTCACTTCTCTCATCAGCACACTACTTGATCCAACAAAAATACATGGTGGTGTGTGTGCATGTGTTTGTGTGTGTAAGGCGGTGAGGAGTAGCTATTGCTGTCATATGCACAGGCCACTCCGTCTGGGTTAGGGGTTAATGAGTACTGGGAGGTCAGAGGTCAAGGAGGTGATGGCTACAATGTTGCTAGAGTTTCACACAAGAGCCCCTTTCAGCTGTCCGAGCTTTGTGGAGTTTACTTTGGCATCTTTGATTCTAAATGTGAGAGAGCAGTGTTTCAGCATATGTCTTTTCCCAAAACAGGCATAGTTGGGCATGCTATTTCTCTATTAAGAAGCAACTGCTTACTGTCACCTACATGGTGTAGTTTGTTGGGGGGATGAATGAAAGTTCCATATCACATTAAAAAGTTGAAATGACACGATCTTTGATTAAATTGACCACACAAATTCCCAAACGGTCACCATCAATGAAGATTGCATACCTACAAACAACAGAGTAACACTACAGAATAAGTTTGATAATAGTGAATAGTAAACTTTTCAAAGTGGCCTATCGCCCTTTGGAATAGCTACTGTATTCAAAAGACATGTGTTACAGCAGATAATAACCACGGTGTTTTATTATAATTAAGTGACTGATGTATGTGTCTACATGTCAAGGACACTAGCTTGGCCCCAAATTTTTGTCTGTTTCATCGGAACTACTTTCAAGGTGAAAACCTTTGTTTATCTAGAATGCATGAAATGAGAAGTAAACATGGAGTTGGTGAGAAGAATGTCAAATTCTGTGGAACAACATAAGATTGTGGTGTGAATTACTCGTGAAAAAATGGTCAGTGGGAATTATGCTGTAATGTAGAGAATAGTCATTTTCTATTTTGTTAAATTCAAGAATCCAACAATGTGACTGTTTTACAATGTTTTTGCTGAATGTCAGCTTTGACATTTTCTTTTCTACTTATCTTCTATTTAATTTCTTCCTCAACTTTTTTTTTACTACAAGGACTTTGAGAAAGCACAAATATAGGCTGAAAGGTTGAGTCTCACTGCTCTCATTATCCACGCCATATAAAACCATATCTATCCAATAAACAACCTTCAACAAGCTATCTATCCAACACAAAAGGACTGATTGCCAAAGCAGCTGGTGAACAAAGTCAATCATCTAACAAACCAACAACCCACACATTTTTCTCTGTAGTTGGTGGACCAAACCAGGACTAAAAGCTCAGTGAATACTGGACTTACATTTGTCAGATGGCCAGAAACACGACACCAGTGGAAACAGTGCGATGGAAATTTTTTCAATCAGGATTAGAGGACTGCCACGATGTGTGGTATATGAGGACTAAATATACTCTAGAGAAAAGATGTAGATCTTGAAATTACATTTAAAAAATTGGGGGTCCAGGTAGCCTAACAGTGTAAGTATGTGGTCACATCAGCATTTATGACAGCAAAATCTTTTACCGAAACCTGGTAAGTTCAGCTTTGGTGAACTTTATGACATGCGATTATCATTGATTGTCATCATTCATTATCATTTAACCACGATACCCTTGGCTGGACTTCCTGTTGCACTTTACTGTGAACTATTATGCATTAAAAAAATGCAAAGACACATGCTAGCAAAGAAAGAAGCAACGAAAGAGCAAGGTGCACAGAAGCAAAGGATCTTGGGAAGGAGGAAGGGGGGGGGGGCTTAGTTCAGAGGATACGAGGATGGAAGGAGTGGCTGCTGGCCGCAGACCCAGCTGGTTCCTGACAGAGGAAGCCCAGACGGAGGCCCAGGTCCTGCTGCCTGCTGCTGTCTGCTGCTATCATCGCAGCCAGCACTGCTGCCTGGCCTCCCCAGAGGCTGCAGCGCTGCAACACGCAGAAGCACACACAAACCGTAACATACTAACACACACTTCTCTTTTGAGCTGCAGTGGCAGGCACGGCAGGAGGAGGGTTCAGATGAGAGCACAGCCCCTCAGCCACAGCCACGAGACAAGCTGACCTGCCACTGACATACACACACTCTCACACACACTCTGCGGGAAGGGAACGAAGAGAGAGCGAGAGAACCAGAAGAACGGAAAAGAAGAAAGAAAGGTAGAGGAATGTGCCAAGTACATCTAAAGGGGACTTCTAAAGAGGCTTGTAGCTGAAGACAAAGACTGTTAGTCGTGTTATTGATGTACAACTATCATGCACCTTTCTAACACAAAATTGTATGCAGACATGAAGCAAAGGAAACATACCAGAGGAGTCCAGGAGTAATACAACAAGGATCAAAGTCTTTGATGAAGAGGTGAAAGGAAGAAGAGGAAAGCCAAAGGTTGGCTGTTTCTTATTTTTCTCTGTTTGGAGCTTTAACTACAGCAAAGTCATTGTCCATGCACGGCATTTCAGTGGGTCATTCAATGATCTGCTGGGGCCTCAAAGGCAAACTGGCTGAATATTATGAGGAAAAATATCCAAAGCCTCAGGGACATATGGAAGAGAAGGTCCAGCAGGAAAGTCTTCTAGCGTTTTGGAGCTCATAGAGATTTTACCATTGATTGCCTGGTATCTGTCTTTGCTAGACTGCTTCGACCTACGGACCTGCTAGCCTGCATATAGTGCTTTACAGTAGCAGTGTGTAACTAACCTTGAAGCCCTTCACTTCGCAAAGAAACTGGAAAGTTGACATCTTAGCAGGATTTAAAGGTCAGAACATGTCTGTTGAGGTCTATTTGGAGCGCCAGAAGAAGGCCGACCTGAGAACCGGGGCTTCCTCTGCTCCAGCGTTTGCTCCACGTGTCCCCACAGTCACCCTGATCAGCCACAGAGAGCTAAGGGACAAACACACGGCCCACAGACTGCAGCCCGGAAGCCTCGATCCAAACCTGGCAACCAGCAGCCACTACAGATGTAGTGAAGGTAGGAGCTTGTCATCTTAAAGGACCTGTTTTATGAAATCTTTTGGCAGTGTGTTACGGTGATGAGTGATGGAGGGTCCCGCAGCTGTCAGGTCTGCTCATTAAGTTGGAGTGATTGACGGATAATCAGTTTGTGTTGACTTAGCGCCGCATGCTATAAGGACAATGTGAGGTTTCTTCATCTTGCTAGTAGACCTGTTATTTGATGATTGAAGCTGGGGTTTCAAGGTTAGAATCAAACATTACCATCTGAATGATTTTTCTTCTTCAAAGCGATTATGTGTAAAATGATCTAAGGTTTGTTTCCCAGTGCATTTACCCATTTACTGCATTTCTGTCCTTTTATATAAAACAAATTCACTTTAGATCAAATTGAATCATGAATCAGGATTAAATTGGCCACCAAGTGCAAAATTTCTCAACAGCATCCTCTTATTGCCATGTATTATGGTCTTCATATGAGCTGTCAAGCACAAATCATTATTGTTAACAAGCCCAGTAGAGCACATTTGTCCCGTGGCACCCGGAAAGGAAAGGGAAGGAGGTTTTTAGAGCACTGAGTGGGTGGGGGGGGTCTTCCTCTGGGCTTCCCCATACAGCTGCAGGGAACAGAACTAGATTCTGGAGTTTCACTGCTCAGCTTCAACAGCTTCATAATACACATGCAGGCCATGAGGGAGCATCACAGTGAATGACGGAGGGAAAACTTTAAGGGAGCGTTTTGCAGACAGATGAGGGATACTTGAAAGACATCCAGGAAAAAAAGGAAGAGAAGAAAAAAAAAACTGTAATTGATTCTTAAAGCACTGAAAACAGTGAAGTAGTGCCTTTAGGTAAAAATGGAAACCTTCACTTAAATCAGCAAAGGGTTCGAGGAGAGAGAGATGCATTAAGAATCAGACATTAAAGGCCCAATTTTATAGACTCTAAATATGTAGAAACTGTAAGCCAGAGCAAGGACTAATACCCAACGGAGTGAATTACCTGCAGCGCCTGCCGTCTCTTGGCAGTAATGAGCTTTGTGAACGTCGCAGCGATAAGGCCTCTATAATTAGGCTTAGTCATAAGCATCCCCCCTGTAATTCTGTGATAAAAACCCAGTAGAACTCTGGTGTCGGTGCTCCAACCCATTCGTCTCACACACACACACACACACACACACACACACAAATACATGCGCTGAAGAAATCAAAATGTGTCAATGTGAACTGTAAACACAGCTCT
Organism: Oplegnathus fasciatus; assembly: GCA_003416845.1. NCBI lineage: Eukaryota > Metazoa > Chordata > Actinopteri > Centrarchiformes > Oplegnathidae > Oplegnathus > Oplegnathus fasciatus. The sequence continues at coordinate 216,810 of NTHP01000027.1, forward strand.
TTGTCTCAAGTAGTTTACCTGATGTAACTGTATGTGTGTGTGTGTGTGTGTGTGTGTGTGTGAGTGTATAGTCCAGCGACATGTTCACACTGTATAGAGAAGCAGTAGTAATGTGTGTGTTTGTGCGTGTGCATGTGTGAGGTGTTTTGAGCTGCAGCATAGGCTTCCTGTGAGGGAGCAGATGTCGCAGAGCTCAGGCACAGCTGCGACGGGCGATAACCGCGGTAGCAAGAATATGTCGGCACGCTGGCTCTTCTCCCTGGGTCTTATCAGCCGCACACAGCATACAGACACACACACACACGCACACACACACACACACACACTCATATAGACACTCTACAATAAGGAACTGCCACCCAGCACTAGCACACCCTCACAGCAGGCTCAGATAGAGGGAGGAAGGCAATGAGAGAGATGGAGAGAGGAAGAAAAGGAGCAAGGACTAAATCAAGGGACTTTGAGGGAAAAGGTGCAGTGAATCCCTAACAAAGCCTTGGCTCATGTCTGCTGTATCATAGACTTCATAATTTTGTGCCAATCCTAATCCTCTACAGCTATGAATAGGCTATTCATGACAGTTTTCTTTCACAAAAAGAGATCAATTTTATATAACCACCTTGCTATGCTATCTTGATGTCACTTTCAACATTGTTATCCAGATCTCCGAAGACCTGTTTGCTCGATTAGTCGCGTAAAATTGACTTTTAGATCAAAATTATTTTGATACCAATATCCCTTTCATCTTAAAATTCATTTTTACCAAGTTCAAGCTCATTACAATCTCACAAAATTGTAAAATCTGATGTATTTTGTGAATTTGGGGTTGGAATACCAACCATAATGTTTTATCATTCTGTGGAAGATTTAACCTGTTTTCCCCCCTCCTCATAAGGGGTTGTCTTTTTCCGTGTCACCATATCTCAGCAGTTGCCACAACCAGAATGACTGACCAGAAATTAAACATATTTTGTAATAAGCTATACTATACATATGAAAATGTAGCGTCCTCTTTCCCTCTGATCCATTGCTTAATGCTTACCTCACTGTATCTCTGGCACAGACACAAGCAGATAAATGTGGCAGAGATCATTAAAAATGTGGGAAAAGATGGATGTTGATACAAGAAGAGGAAGAAAAACTGAGTAAATAAGGAATGGAAAAAAGTGAGGGGCATGTGTGGGAGGAGAGGCAAGGTGGTGATGAGAGGTGTGTGTGTGTGTGTGTGTGTGTGTGTAAGAGAGAGAGAGGGAGAGAGAGAGAGAGAGAGAAGTTACCCTCTCTATTTCCTCAGCACCAGCTTTGTGGTTTCTATGAGGAACAGATGTTCACAACTTGATACAGTGCCTCATCCCCCTCTACTCACTATCTCCAGTGCCAGCACCACCAACTGTCTGCACACACACAAACACACATTCACACACACAACCACACACACATATTGTCTCTTGGGAAAGACAGTCATATATAGCAGTGACTCTCTCATGTGAATGTAGGGGGCGTTTTCACCTGCATACTGAGGACTTTTTACTGTCCATTTCCCTCTGCGCTCATGCTGCATATCCTGCTCTTGAGTCAACACTTGATATAATCAGGTGTCACTTCCTCCTTTGTCAGTTTGCACTTCTGTTGGTCAGCTGTGACTCTGAGCTCCTCGCTCTTACTCAGCCTGGCTAAAGAAAACATGCAGATGCATGCACTCATTGTACCTGTATGAGTGTCCACACACGTCATCCTAAAACCCTCCTGCAGATAAACATAACCTTATCAAAGTGTCTCATACTTTTTGCTTCCTACTTCCGGATTAGCTTTTGGTAATAGGACTATGAATTTACGTAAAATCTCACTTCAATTTAACCTTGTTTTCTATGTTCTACTTCATCTCTGAGGAAATAAGAGATGGGCCAACACATGGAACTATGTTTTTCTTGGCTCAGAAATTAAAGCCTGTGGGCATGTGAAATATTTAAGACATGTGAAATATGATTGCAATGGGCCACACTTTGGTATTTGCAACAAAACTAATTGGATAAAAAAATCTGAAAAGTACATGAAATAGAAAAACAGTCAGACTAACTGAAATAGCTACAGTACTGCATTGTGTAGTACTCTTATTAGAGTTGTTCTGTAGCAGAAACAACCCTGAAAGTCAAGTATTTCAAAGGACTTTTTTTTTCTTCCAAAGAGCGTGGATTGAATTTTGAGTTCCCATCTTGTCTGGATGATTCAAACAACCGACACTTTGCTGCTCGATTGCAAACAAAATGTCACGGGGTCTATGGGTGCAATTTGTAAAAGCAGCATTCCAGCGTACGTGCTTGAGTGGGTGGGTCAATGATCCGTTACACCACACCGTATTACAGAGAGACTCTCCGTCTCATCCTCTTTCATAACATTATGGAGCAGCTTGAGGACAAGCACACATTAAAGATGTTAACATACAAAGCGAGAGAACAACATCTTAAGCACGCAACCAGAGAAACGGTGTTTAAATTACAAAACCCATATTCAGGGAGGATGCATGTGACTCAAAGGGAAATTTCTCAACACAAACCCAATCATTTCTATCAGTGTTTCAGTCACCATATCACAATTCTGTATTTTTTTTTTCCTCTTTTGATCGAGTGAGATGTAGTCTTTCCCCTTTCATGACTTCCTGGAACCAACACTGGTGACTTTAATGGCAGCTCCATAAGAGTGTGGTCTGTTGAAGGTGCATGAGAGAGGAGAGGATAGGAGAAGAGAGAAGAGCGCAGGAACACAATGGGTCTAGCGTTCCTTTCAGTCGGCTCAGGGCCTTATCTCATTTCAACACACTAGCCTGTGACTGCCACTATAGGAAAGGATTTACAATGTGTGAGTGGAGGAAACTTCTCTCTTCCTTTCTTGCTTTTGCTCTGACAGACACACACACATATACACACACACAGAGAAATAGTCATTTCCATACCAGCACAATGACCAAACCTTGTATCTCACTGAGTGCTCAACCATCCAGGAGATGCTGTCAACATAACAGAGTCCAGAGCAGGGTGGGGGTGTGTTTGTGAAGTGACAGGGAGATAGAGGAGTGAAAGAAAGAGGAGACAAAGCTGTTTTCGTCATTAATGCCATCAAAGGGACATCCAGTTGCAGTATTATGGCACAGAGAGTTCATCGAGGCGAGCTCCCACCTTGTGTGTGTTTCATTGTGCAGTTTATCAGGATGGCCACATGGAGTGTCAGAGCTTACCCAGTGACCGCTCAACAAAAGGCCAAATTAAGAGGAGTGAGAGGCTGTCGTACAGGGAGGCTGACAGGTTGACTGACGCCGTTCCCGAGGAGAATAGCATCCTGTCAATCTTGGAGCTGTCACCTTGACAGGAATCCTTTCTTTGGATGCAACCCCCATCGCCAACCTTTCTGTCACTCAAGGCCACACACACACACACACACACACACACACACACACACACAATGCTACAGAGCTACCTAGGGCCATAACTCTGAAAGAGAGAAAGAGAAATATAGAGAGTGACTTTCATAAACACTCCATCCATCTCCTTGACAACCATACTTCCACCATGGTACACTACACACACTGCATCTGACAGACCCAGCTTGTAATGGCCGGTGCATCTGTTTATGTTTGTAATGTTTGTGTATTTTGGTGTGTATTTTGGTGTGTGTGTGTGTGTGTGTGTGTGTGTGTGTGTGTGTACAGTAAATCAGCATATTGTGGTTTGAACAAAAACATTTACTCTGGACCTTAGGTTACCTGAAGTTATTCCTTCTCATGGGCCGTGCAGGGAAACTGTTACGTTCCAATCAAAGAGCACCTGGGCTTCCCCCTGCACGCTTGTTCATATTATTTAATCAGTACTGGAGCGTTTTTCAAAAGTCCTCCCAGCTCCATGTGAAGGCAGCGTTTGTGTTCGAGGCTGGCGAGGCTGGTGAGACTGGGGTTAGGGCAGAGCAGCTGTCTGTGTGTACTTTACAAGCTGGTTCTGTTTGTTCTGTAGACACAGGAGGGGTCAGGAGGGTGTCAGCTTTGTCTTCTGTCCCCCTCCATGGCTATGTGTGTGTGTGTGTATGTGTGTGTGTGTGTGTGTGTGGGCGTGTGTGTGTCCGCCAGAGGGAGAGAGAGGGCAGGTGGGTGGAGCAAAGGGACTAACAGACCAGTGTGGACAGGTGGAGGATTCTCACTATAGAGGAACCAGATGTACCAGCCTTTGCCTCTGTCTCTCTCTGTTTAGTTCTGTCTGCCTGTCTAATATGTTTATTTATTCATTTAGTGGGAGTGCACATTAATAAACATTACTGTAAATGCACCAAAGTCAGCCAAAAGTGCATCTGTAGGAGAGCTGAAATAATTAGCCGATTACTAAATTAGTCGTCTGACAGACATTTAATCTGCAACAATTTTAATAATCAATTAATTGTTTTTTGGTTGTTTTTTAATGAAGAAAAAAAACCAGTCAGTTATCCCAACCTTTCAAAAGTGGGGCTTTGCTGCTTTCAGTTTTGGACTGTTGGTCAGGCAAACAAAAAAAAAATTGAGGAAAATTGTGATGGGCATTTTTCAGTATTTTCTAACATTTGATGGATTACATGATTGACCGATTTGTCCAAGAAATAATCAACAAATTATTCAACAAATGAGATAATCGTTATTTTCAGCCTAATCTGTAGTCCTTGGACAGATGTTATATAGTCACCTCAAAAAGACTAAAAGGTTGAATTAAATAGGACGTAAACATGCAGCAATAATAAAATGAGAATATTAATATTGGTAAAGATAATGTGTACTATACACAGTAGGACAACACTATGGTACATTATTAGGTACTAATTAAAACAAGCAACACACAAACATATAATACATGTAGAGCAATAAAAAGGGAATAATAATGATAGTGATACTATTTACTATACCATCTATCCACCTGAAAATGAGCCTTTTAGCTAGCACTGGCACATTCACAATGATCAATGAGCATTGTTCCTGAAAATACATAAATATATCAGTCCACCCACCTGACTATTCATGACAACACACGGAAAACTTTTTCTTTTTTTATTTTACAAGCTCTGCCGCGTTTACTGGTGTGTTCACATACTGAGAGAGACATTCTTTTGCAGTCATTCAGCTCTCAGAAAGCTGTTCTTGTATTTTTTTTTTCAAGTGCTAAATAAAGTAAATAAAGTCTGCAGTCTTCTGGACTCAATTCTGCTTTCCTTGCTGTCCTCATCGTCCTGATATGAGGAAACAGCGGCCCCCACGGGCAGACAGCGGGACAGCAAAACATTTATGTATTTCATGTATTGTAGTTGCATGTATTTCACTCTCGTTGTTTTTTGATTTGATCGTTTTGGTATCTGAAATAATTAGACAGGACAGAATTTGTTTTAGGCTACACTTTGCAAGCCATACATTCACATACTTTAGATTATTTACATATTTTTCTGTGCATTTTATTGTAAAAATAGACATTCTTGGCCATCGTTTTTGCCCATAATCACTGATTAAGTTCCATAGGCGTTCATGCAGGTATCGTTCTGTAATATAGTGCAGTATATTCAGCCCTCGGCGGCATAATCTTGATAATTTTGTTCCAATATGGGGTTTTGTACTCTTCAATTTGGATCTTCTTCAATTTAGAGAGGATTCCTGTACAATAGCTGCCAGCTCCTGCCTCTGATGGTACCCGAGAGAGAGAGAGAGAGAGAGAGAGAGAGAGAGAGAGAGAGAGAGAGAGGTTAGGAGCTCCAGATGGTGTTTAAACGCAGACAGAAGGCTACAGCGAGGACAGAGAGAGAGAGGAGGAGGAGGAGAGAACCGCGGTTACTGCGTACAGGGAGCCAGTAAGCTCCACTCATCACTGAAGACAAAACAACAAGTCTGAAGACCCGAAATTGTTCATTGAAGGGAAAAGAAACCTTAAAATATGCTCAGCTGACTGTGATTTTCTTCGGGAGAAGTGAATCTTTTATAGCACCATCTGAAGGCAGGTCGGCGGAGGATCGGCGCGTCGGAGGAGCAGAAGGACCATACAGAGAAACGTGGTAGTAGAGCAGCCTGTCCACAGGCTGTACAGAAACTGTGTGTGTTTTTTAAAAACACAAAAGGAGCCGAATTTATCTCACCGGATGTATAAGGACTTGTGTCTGACACCACGGACTGTGACGAAACTGTGAACTAAAGAAGAGGGGTTTAAAGTTGTCACAGGAGGGATAATAGACGCACCCTGCAGACAAGAGGATCCGCATCTTAATCATTTGCGGTTTTTTTTACATGGGAGACGCGAGGATTTGTGGACTTAACAGCAACAAAATAGAAACCGGTTTGTAGTTTTGTCTGGTTAAAACAGCAGAGAAAGGACTGTGAACAGAAAGGACGCTTGTGCAGCTGAAACTGTATTTTTCTTTCTTTCGTGTCTTCTATCTGGGATGGTTAAAATGAGCAAGAGAGCGGATTTACATGACTGGGACAAGTTATGATTTTTTTTCACATCACCGTCAACACAACAAGCTGTTTGCTTTAACAAAAAACAACAACAACAAAAAACACACAAACTGTTAAACCAAAGACATCCATGTGCTAAAGGATCCAAGAGCCCTGGCTTTGATATTATTTCGTCCTTTTTCGATATAACTGAGAAGAGAAATACCTCATAATTTATTAAACCTGGAAAGTCAAGACCCCTTTTGAACTCCCAAAGGAAAGTTAAACATTTTCTTTTGTATTAGACTGTGGCTTCTGCCTCTCTTTGCTCTCAATAACAAAACAAAAAAAAAGGGAAAACACCTGAATAGTTTCCCGCACTATTTAGCAAAGGCTTTACCTTTTCCCCCCCAAATAATGAGGATTGAGACGATATAAAACCTGTTTTAGAAACTATTCGGTGTGGATTATCACCACTACAATTACCTCAGCTTGACCTCGACCTTCACAAAGTAAGTACAACCTGCAAACTTGACTGTGTTGAAGCAAATCAAAACATTGAATTCGTTGTCGGTGTGAGTAGTTTTAAAATGAGGGTTTGCAAGATCCCACATGCGGTTTTTTTAATAGTCCGTTCCCTTTGTTATAATGGAAGAAGTGTTTCATATTTAAAGGCTGAGACTGCTGAAATATCTCAAGTTAAAACTCACGTTCAGGTCAGCATGATGTTTGCAGCTCTGTTCGAGCGGCGTGTTAATGTGAAGGTGAAGACAAACCAGGCTGCTGTTCGTGTGCCTGCTTTTTCTACATTCTTCAAAGTGCTTTATTGCTTTTTTTGGGTAATTCTATCCATTTTAATTTCATTCGCTGACATATTAAATTGTCTTTAGATGGTTTAGGATATTTAATATAGGTAAAACAATACGTTCTCTGTAAGTGAAATAGCACATTTCTTATTTAATTTGTTGCTTGTAATAGATGTAGAGACATAGGGTCGTACAGACTGTCTGCAGTCTATAATAATATTAATAAAAACATTATTATTATTATTATTATTATTATATTGTTCATTGTAATGATGATAATAATATATGCACTTATCTCTTTTCATTTACTTGTTTTTGTTACTTTATAGTAGTGAGTATAGTAGTGGTGAGAGAGCTGAGGTGGAGAGAGAGTGAGAGAGAGACTTAGAGGGTACATGAGTTGTTTGCCCCATCGGTCTGTGCTGCACATCAAAGTGATGCTGAGACAAAGTGATGACACAAAATCTTTGGTCTCTATGAACTCGGTGTCCACCTGGACTGGATGGTGGTGATGGGTGTGAAGGGATACATTTAGACATTTACACTGAGTTGAACTCCATTTTGCCTCACAATAGCCCCTCCACCTTTTGTATGATACTGCAGTGCATCACCAGTGTCCACTTTTGTGCAACAAGAAATAAGAAACTTGAGGACCGATCCTTTTTTTTTTGGTGTTTGTATTACTGTAACGAGACCAACTTGCGGAGACATTAGAGAAGAAGGTAGAGGAAGTGTTTAACAGGAATACTATGGCAACCAAAGGAAGTAAACACAACTGAAAAGTGAGTTAAAAAAAAGCTGAAATCATGGTGGATAATTTATAGCAACCCTTGTGACTGTGGGGACACTCCCTGAGAAGAAACAAGTCCGGCCAAAGGTTTCTACCCCCACTTGAACAGCCTCAGCAGCGCACTCTTCTGCCTGTGAGTGCAACAGTAAAACACTCAGGCCATTTTCTCTGCAGGACACGGCCCTGTATAATTGCCCCTGGTAAATATCATCTGAATAATTGAACAGTTGATAATAGTCTTGAACAATGGATGGGAGGTTGCAGAGGTGAAACCGCAGTGCAGACACCCTTCCTCACCGCACATTATACCTCCATCACCACCAAGCGAGCATCTCTCTGCCTCTCTCCTGGCCGCCCCATCGCTCAGCTGGGCCCGGCCAGCCGCCTGCTAAGGCAGATGTCCCCACTTCATCATTAAGTAGCTCTCTTAAAAGGCAGGCCATTCATTATGACCCCAGCCTGCCGAGTGTTTATTCAGTTCCCATCTACCACAGGTGCATGGATGGGATGTCTTCTGTTTTATATACAGAGGGAAACATACCACAGGACTTTAGAAGAAAGCAAGAGGACCTGGTTTCTTCTGAAGAAACGACAACTGGCAAAGCCACATAGCAGCAGAGATTCAGCATAGAGTATTTAGTAACAAATAGAAGAAACACAGACTTTACTACTACTTTGCTTCATGATGGGTTTTTGTTTTATTTTTCTGTGATTCCTTGCTGCTATTTCAGGCACATCATTACTTAAGTTTTACCACCAGGGTATCAAAGGCACAATATTGTTTGTACGCATGCATGTGCCAATGTTAAGTAGTTTATCAGTGAGTTATATATCAGGCATTTGACAGCAAAAATGCAGGAGATGGTGAAAGTCATTGCTGTTCTTCATCACCTCCGTCTAACAGTGTCTGTGTCGTCAAGTACAGGTGAAAAGGCTCTGTCTATACTGTGACTCCATGCTGCAGAGTCTGGGTACTGTGTTTACGTGTTTACTGTATGAGTGTGTGGGCTTGTTGAGTGTGCTTTGTGTGTGTGTGGTAATTATTGTAATCTAAATGCGGGCAGTGCAGGTGAAACTGGCTGTCTCCTAATTAATGAGTGGAGCAGATGGCCTCGGGTGGGCGGGAGCTGTGAGCGCACAGCGAGCCGGTCAGGTGGTCAGCACAACACAGACACCTGGGCCATCACAAACAAGACAAGCCGAGCCGGTTGACACAAGCCAAAGACATCAGGCCTGTGTGCATGTGTGTGTTTAGGTGTCTGTGTGTAAAAACAGGTATATACAGTGTTATATCTGATATCATTTACCGCTTGAAACAGAGTAGACTAGTACTCGTGACCCCTCATCATATGTTGTATATGTATTAGTTGTGAAATGAACTGGCATGTTCTTTTACATCAGGGTGTGTATAAGCTCTTGCAATGACACAAAGTTGCACAGTGTGTGTGTGGCCTATTTATTTTTATGTTTGTGTATGAGTGATTTCCTCACTGTCCCTAAATGGAGGCTCTGTGTATATATTATATTAAGGACTGAACCCAATTTCCCCCTCTAATAACCCTGTATTCTAAACAGACTCAAAACAAAGTGATTTGTGTGAACATCTGTTCATATTTGTGCCGTTTGACATGTGTAAATATGTTTCAGGTATCAATTCTGAGTTTTGTTTATGTTTGCGCACTCCAAATTGTCTATTTATTTGTGGCACAAGTTATCACTGAAGAATAGGGGACTGTTTTTCTCAGTTTAGCTGATTGTTGGCAGATTTCCTCCAGGGTGAAAACCTTAGCCCCCAGTAGATAATTTCAAAATAAGAGGGAAAAGAACATCCTCTGTTTAGTTTGTGTCGTGGAGAACAAATAGCTACAGGGGGATGAAAGCTGCAGAAACTGAGGAAGCCATAATTGTTGGTAATACGAGTGTTCTTACATTTGCTGAACTGCGAGTGTGTGTCCATGATGGAGGCAAAAAATGGCAGACCGCTAAATTGGGTTTGTTTTTAAAGAGGAGACAGTGAAGTGTTATAGAGAGTTATGAGTATTACTTGACTTTTGTTAGCTGTTCGTTGGTATTTCTGTGTTCGGGATGACAAATTGATGGCAGTCTTTTGCAGCATTGATGCTCACAGAAGAAACATAGTGTACTTACTGTACAGTTAAAGTGAGTTTAATGAGATCAGTGTGTAAATGTGTGTGTTTTTGTGTAAATATGGGAGCAAGTGAGTGACTTAAGGAGTGATGAAGTGACTTTCCCGGCGCTGAATCTCTATGGTTTCACTGCTGTTTATTCTAATACACAGTGGGAGAGACTAGTGTGGTTCTGGCCGCCTCCTGCTCCATCCTCCGTCCTGTGTGTGTGTGTTGGTCTGCTCTGCCCTGGTCTGTTCCACATGTGTTTGACATTACTGTGACAAGGCTGCCCAGCCTCTCAGGGGAGATGGAGAATGTCAGAGACTAGAGCGGAGAAGCGAACAGCTTCCCAACATCTGATGGAATGAGAAACACACTCGCTGGATGGCTGGCCTGCTGACGCCACAGCGTGGGAGCAGAGCAGAGGGTGGAGGCCAAGTAAAACCCCAAATGTGTGTGTGAAATATCGCTCTTTCTCTCTTTTCCTCGTTCGCTTCCCTACATGTGCACATATCCACTTAGATTCCCAAGAATAACATATAGTACACACACATGTTCACCATTTGTTCACTGCTAGTCACAACACTGTTTTGCATCCACTTGAATTATCAGATGTCTTTTCTCCAGATTTCCATGCACGCAGAGCGGGTGAAATGCTCCTTACTACCTTATTGGCTGAGCATTTCTGTCAATTATTTGTTGAATTGACTCTTTATTTTACTAAAATTACTTCAACATATACAGCACTGACAAATTGCATCCTCAATTACGCATTTCAAAAGGGAGGCACATTTCCAGTGCAGAGAAAGCTCAATCATGAATGCAATTGCAAACAAATGGCACAACATTGATGAATTCACACGTACTGTACGTATAGCTGAATCGCTGACAGCTACAACCAAGAAAAAAAGCGCTTCCTCCCCCTCCCTTCCTTGTCTTGTGCCTGTTTCACCTCCCGATCTCTCTCCTCACCTTTTACTTCCTCACTTGCCCACTGACCTCTGACCTTCTTTTGACCCTCGTCTCTTCCTTGCTCCATTCTCCCCGTGGCACCTTTCCCACCTCCCACCTCCTCCACTTCATGGTAGGAAGTGTGTTCAGATCAGAGTTAGACACAGGAAACAGCTGGGCTAATCTACAGTAGCGCTGAGCTCTGTTTTAATCAAGCCAAATGGACAGGCCGACAGAGAAAATGGGAAGTTCATATCGCCACTGCTACCTGATATAATGAATCCCTCCCTTTCCTTCTGCCCCACACCGAGGCCTTTATCACAGGCAGGGAGTAAACAAGCACAAAGGAACACAGACTGAAGTTATTAAGGCCTCCACTCTAAAGCAGTTCTCTCTGGACGTCTGAGGAAGTGCTGCAATGGTGGAGCATGCAGGCAGAGATTGGGAAGGAAGGCATGTCTCTCACATTCGCTCTCTCTCTCTCTCTCTCTCTCTCTCTCTATCTGTCTCTCTCTGTCCGTGTACAGTATTTGTGAAATTAAAAAAAGCCGTTATCTCCTGGAAACAGATCCTGTGCCACACAGATGGTTCCGTCTCTCTTCAAATGGGAAGCTGAGCTACTGAGTGCCGTTGTGTTACCAGTTAGTTGTACAGACCTTAATCTCGGCTCCAGCCTTCCTTCCTCTGCCTCGCTGTCTCTCTCTACACACACACGCACACACACACATGTAGACAAACTCTACCCCTTCAGATGAAAGTACTGCCTCTGTAAAGTACTAATTTCACTGGGAAATGGATATTTTAGCTTGTCAGAGGTATTTTGAAGTGAAAAGAGAGGAAGGTCAGAGATCTTCTTGATATATCAAAGAGCAGCGGTCACTCTGAGGAGCGAGTTATCGCCTGGCATTTAAAGTCACCAGGAGCCTCAGCAGGGTGTAGGGGCTGTATTTGATGGTTTCCACTCATTCTTTCAAGTACTACCTCAGAGAGAAATCATGCCATTAGTAATGTGCTCTGACCTCTGTGAGTTATTATTTAATGCATCTACGTACATCTGTAGACTTTCACATGAACAGGAGTGTTGTGATTGTGTTTGAGACCATAGGCTTACAGGATCACCTTCTGAAAACTGTAGTATCAATCACAGGCTTGTTATGGGCCTCTCGATCACATTAACAGTTAATTTCTAAATGAGGCAAACGCAGTGTTATTGTTACCAGCAGATATTTAAGGAGGATGGACACAGGATGGTGGTAAAGTTAGAAAAAAAACCTATCTCTATAGCCCTGCACTTTAATGATTTAGTCCCGGACTCCAATCTCACAAAATCTCATCTCACAAACATATACAGTATCACGATAGTAAAACAAAATGCAAAAGATGAACGAGGATCAAATGAACTGTCATCAAACACACGATTAATCTTTTGAATATTCCAGAAAAACAAAAACACACACTGTTTAGTTCGGAAACTTTAATCCTCAGAGCCTTCCCTAAGATCACATTTAAGCATTATCATATGGCTGGGAGACTTTTAACCTTAATGTGCAGACTTAAAAAGATGGTGCATAGTGAGAAAGATGAGTGGATTGTATTTTTACTGTTAATTTACTTGGTGTGTTTAAATTGTGGGATATCAAACATCGGCCTAACCATGACTGTATGCAAGGTTGAGGGCATTTCTACTTGATTTAGCCTTACTTGCCCTGTCACTAATTGACCTTTTACTTAGTGGTATAATGTTAATGCAGTAAACTTCGGAATGAATTAAAATGCTCATACACTGATATATTCTAGTAGAATTTTTTCAAACTTCTTATGATTCACAAAAGAACAGTTCCTTTATAACAGTGACACTGTTTGCCGTCCACTTACTTTGGTCATGACATGACAGCGGGTCATCTTAATTTGCCAATTAGCTCACATAATCAGCATGTTATTGGCACTGCAGTCACTCTCTTTCTTCGCCCGCTCGCTCTGTTTTTGTGACGGCGTCCCGTAGTCGGCTCGTGTCCCAGAGGAGTAGCTGGTATTTATTTCAGCAGCTTCCAGCATGAGCTGGCTGTAGGCTAAATGGAGAAACTGTCAAAGCTTCTCTCTAACCTGTCACATGAATCCCCCCCTCCCCCCCACCACATTCTGCTTCCCAGTAGGTTGTGTGTGCATGTGTCGATGTGTGTGTATGTGTGAAACCTATGGGGTCCTGCAGGATAATACAGAACACCCTACCCATGCCTGGCTAATGTCAGGAGCTATTGTTACCGTGCCTATGGGCCAAATGAAGAGGCATGAGAGCGCTGGCAGGCCGGGGAGCAGTTCAGGCTACAGACAGTTTTGTCGGCGCTGACAGCTCCATAGTGACAGAACAGACATTTAACACTGAATGAAATGAAATACATGACATCAAGCAGGAGAATGACTAATCTGCTGTTTGTTTTCCTATCTTAGCTGTAAGTGACAGCTCAGTGCCAGGTTTTTAACAGTGCACAAAGCATAAGAGCGAGAGCCATGAGGAGAAGAATAGGCAGCCACAATTCACACATTCCGTTTAACGCACACACATGTAAAGAGTCGGGGTTTATGAGGAGGAAGGAAAGAGATGCTGCAGTTGCCGTGGTGTGTGTGTGTGCGTGTGTGTGTGTGTGTGTGTGTGTGTTGCCAGGGTCAAATCTAAGTCTTTTGTGCTCCATAAATCAGCAGGCAGCAGCGGTGACGTAAGAACAAACAGAGCTGCTCTCTGCTGCAGCTGGCTGGAAAGAGGGAGAAACAGGAGAGATGAACACAGAGAGGGAAAGAGAGAGCAGGACAGCAGCTGTCAGGCCTCCATCGCACACCTGTCACACAGGAAGTGAGCGCCGGCCACTGTTTCCTGGATACACCTCCTCAAACACTGCTCCTGGAAGAAATGGAGGGAGGACATCTGCTGTGAGGGAGAGACAGACAGGCGGCCACACTGATACACTAAAAGATCAATAGATAGAGACATTTGCTAAGGATGAAAAATAAATGCCCAATAACATGAGGTGAAAACAAATGCAGGATTTCTCATGCCTGTGTTGTCTTTCTCATGTCTTTTACTGCCTTGTGGTCCTGTATGCATGTGTATGTGTGTGTCCAGATTGTGCACAGTTAAGAGGATGTTTGTGTTATCGCGGAGCTCTATGACAGACAGGTCACTCTGTGGAGACTCCAGCCTAACTCTCCCACAAATACAATAAGCCCACATGCCCTAAACTTAACAGTGGGACATTCCCACGCTTGCTCCTCTTACCCACCCCTCCAACCCCAACCCACTCCACCCCCGCCCTCTCTCTCCCTCCTATGACCAATATGAACTAATCCAGATGTAATGTTGCCGCTCACAGATGTACGCATAGCTCTCTTTACATGGCCCCGCTCCTTTCTCCCCTCAACTTCTTCTCCTCCTCTGTGTCTCTGCTTCCCCCCCCC
>NTHP01000027.1:231434-274348 GCA_003416845.1 Oplegnathus fasciatus
CAGCCTCTCTCATCACTCAGCTCACAATCTCGGCCTCCACGCCTAACTGATCAGTACAGGAAGTGATATCACTCGGTGCTACAGTGCTGCTGATGAGGCACTTGGAGCTATTGTCTCCTGTTCTGCTTCTCCTCCAAGCCTCGAGAGCTTTGCACTGTTGTGGCTGCTGTTGGTAGAAAATCTCCTCTTTGTTTGTCAGGCTGGGTCCTCAGGAGGCCCCCCTTGCCCTATTCCCAGGCTGCCCTTCATGCTGCCTGTATGCAATTAACAGAGTAATTAAAAGCCTGATGAGCTAATTGGTGCTGGGTGAGGCTGCAGGTGTTTGGATCGGGGAGCTTATTTATGTAGGTGCACTCATTGTGAACATCCTCTGACAGAGGGACTTTTCTTTTTTTATTGCTATTTAAATATAATAAATTATGTGTTTATGACTTGTAGAGGGTTATTGGTTATTGATTAAAGCAGTCAGTGCTAAACAATCAAAGGCAGTAATTTCCTGTGATCCAATGTGATTTCTTAATGAGATTTATACATACTATAGACATTGGTTTTACCGAAACCAGATACTTTGGCAGGACCTGTCGTGCTCAGGTCAGGTAGCAGAACTCTTAAACCAAGCCGGGTTTGGTTATTTTCAAAAGTAATTAGTTAAGAAATTCATCTTTCTCTCTGTCTTTCTCTTACTGTGCCAATCATCTGCATCCATGCATGCCATGTGTTACAAGTACATATGCAATGCTCAGTGTTAAGAAGGAAAGAGACAAACTGTAGCCAGTGCATTGCATTACCTGGTGAGCAAACAGTCAGTAATAGGTTAAATAAAACAAAACAGTTTCAAGTCTCAGGTTGGGCTCGAGTATCAAATTTGGCAATAGTCGGGTTGAGTCAGGTCAGCTCTTAAAGACACAGGCAAAGTTTTAGGCTCGTGCAGAACTCTATTTCATGCCAGTATATCAACAGTGTACTGGATATTAAGATGAATTATGTCATGTCCGATGGAGCCCACTAACTGAGCTCATCTCAGAGAGGAATGATGAAAGAAAGTCTGATCTGATGTTGAAGCGTGGCAGCCTGAGGCTGAGCTCTCAGCCGGCAAAATTAGGCACATGGCTGACAGGACGAGGAACAGAAGATGAGGGAACAAAGGAGAGTTATCATTCAGAGCAGAAGCTACATGTAATTTCTTCTCTCTGCTCGTGTCTTTCTGCCTTTCTGTCTCTTTGACCCATTCCCAGATGCATATGCACAGTCACCTCCTCATACAGCCGTGTGTGTGTGTCTCTTTCTTGTCTCCTACTTCCTCCCCCATATCTCCCTCCCCTCTCCCTCTGTGGCAGCTGTGCTGGTGATGGCTGTGTGCCCATGGTGCAAGCTGGCTGTGGGGTCCCAGGTGGCCCACATGACAGTTATTGATGTTCAGGTGTTCAACTCCTCTCACACAGAGACCCCGGAGCCACACACACACACACACACACACACACACGTACACACACACACACACACAGATACAGATACAGATACACACAGAAGCACAATACATGCACTCCAGTGTAGTTCACATGCATATGCAGAATACATGCAAATAGTCATGAACATGCACAATTATGCATATAAACTGCGTGTTCCTCTATTGCTGCTGAAGAAGTGTATACAACACAGTAACAAGTACAACAGAGAATTCGTGCATACAGCTGCTGGGCTGTCTGGCGAGCAACAAGAATTACAGTTTTCAATGTGAGATGAAAACAACAAGCTAGTCACTGTGAAAATGTATGCAGTCTAGTTCGTATATGACTCCTATGGTCCAGTATTTGTGACCATTTCTGCGTGTGTACTTGTGGTGGGATAGCCAGTGTTGGTACCAGTGCCCAGTGCAGTCCTAACACACTCCAGATGTGTCTGGCTAGCCAGGGAGTTGTTCTTGGCACAGCCGCCTCGGCTGAATGTCACAAATACTTTCCTTTATTTAGGAATGGCTCTGGGTTAGTGGCTGGAGAGAAAGAAGGAGGTGAGGATGGATGGATCGTGGGGGGAGGATGGAGGGAGCGAAAAGAGGAGAGTAGATGAAAAGAGCAAAATAAATGATTAGCTATGTAGAAGGACCGGGTAGATGGAGGAGGGAGGGGTGTTGGTGGCTAAGAGAAGAGATGTAGAAGGACAGAAGATGGAAAGGGAGGAGAGAAGGAGGAGGGAGCGGTGAGTGAGCGAGGCAGAAACAGCTCCAGTCGAGCATCTGGATTTTATTAGCAGCCGTTGGGAAAATCTGAAAAGGAAGTTTTTTCTCTGCGAGCACGTCGGCAGCAGTGATATGCTGCACATAACCACTTCACTGCCGACGAGAGGAGCCAGGCCCTCCCAAAGGAGAACAGATGGTCGCTAGAACTTCAATACAATTACATCAATAACAGCTTTCACAGATATAAGCACAGTATGACAGGATCCCTGCAGCTCAGAGAGACAGAAGTACAACTCCTCTACCCTTAGCACCTCTGGCCCTGGATAAATTGTTTGTAATCCATCCTCACTCCCTGCCTGTCCTCAAGTTATCCTTGTTTTTCTTGCCAGTTTACCCATTTTAAAGAAAAGGCTTTTGACTTGGAAAAACTGGTGACTTGTCATTGATTTGCTCATGGTAATCTGATCAAAGACAGGAGGGCTTTTGTCAGTGCTTATTAAGGAGAACCCCTCCACCCCCCCGTCCCCAGTTTGTTTTTCTGTTCAACATGTTTGTTCAGCCGGCACTGCATGTGTACTGTCACAGGGATTCTCAAGTAACATAGGGGAAAATATGTGTTTGTGTCCGCAGCGTGAGCATATGCATTCAGCAAACTTGTGAGCATGTCTGCATGCATCTGTGTATCTATTTGTGTGTGTGTGTTTATGCACGCACTGTACAGGCCTG
Organism: Oplegnathus fasciatus; assembly: GCA_003416845.1. Classification (NCBI taxonomy): domain Eukaryota; kingdom Metazoa; phylum Chordata; class Actinopteri; order Centrarchiformes; family Oplegnathidae; genus Oplegnathus; species Oplegnathus fasciatus. The sequence continues at coordinate 234,337 of NTHP01000027.1, forward strand.
TCTCCCACCCTGTCATTAGTGAGGGCTTTAAAGCCTCTGAACTCTAAATCAGCTCAAGATGAAGTGGAGTCTGGGATCTGTCTGCAGAAGCAGCCTGTTCGCTGACACACAAATATCCACACACACACTCCCATCTTACCTGCAACACTGTTCAGACTTCACACTGATAACAAGGCAGATATCAAAATATAGAACTGTCAGGCGCACAGAAAGAAAATGTTGTATTTTTTGTAGATTGCTCAAGGTCACAGGAAGATGCCATATTGGTCTGACTGATGTCAGCAGTCTTTTTTCTTTTGAATGGCTTTCGGGCCGGTAGTGTGAGAGTGGAGGGTGCTGTAGGTGCTGTATCCCTCAGTCTTAGGTCCAGGGCACAGGGCTACAATCCCCATGTTTTGATATGAAGGCCTGGTGGGAGGCTGGGGGCCAGGGGCTCAGGCTCTGTTTGTGTGGACTCCTCAGCGGCTTGATAGGGAACAGATGTGGGAAGGCAGGCGGCCGGGCAGCCAGCCAGAGCAGCTGGGAGAAATTAAAAACAACAGCATTCCTGGAGACTGGGGGAATTACAGTGGGAGGGAGCGAGGGAGGGAGGGAGGGATGTAAGGAGCGAGAGACAGAGGGAGAGTTTTAGGGCTATGTGGTCACTGACAAGAGTCTCTGTGGAGTACGAGAGATTGAATAGACTGGGGGGATTTAAGGGGACTGTTCTGCAGTGGTTAGCTAAAGCTAATAAGTTGCAGCTGTATTTCCAGTGGAAGCATGAACACACACACACACACACACACACACACACACACAGATATGCATACAGTCAACACACAGACATATGCCAATGTAAAATGAGACCAAAATGCATCTGAATGGCGCTCTAATGGCTTGCCATTACATGATGGTATTTATTTGTGTATGTGTATGTGTGTTTGTTTTTAAGGGTTTTAGTGAAGGCATATGTCCTTAAATCTATAATGAGACCTCAAAATGGCTATAGAAAGTTAGACAAACCACTGCACTGTGTGTGTGAAGTCGTACAGTACATGATCTGCGGTTTTGTGTGTCTCACAGTGAATTGTTTTTCATCTTGTTTCATCATGGCACAAGGGGAAAGTAGAAGACAGAGAACATTTTTAGAACTCAGACTGCAGACTGTTTCTTTGGTGAGCAATCTTTTAGCCCTGATTACGTCAAACGTGCAGACATACAGCTGTTCAGAGAGTCGGAGAAACAGAGACAGGCACAGGCAGCGGCAGAGAGGTAGGTAATGATTGTATCATATTGTTTTATTTTCAGCATAATATTCAATAGTGATTGTTTGGGACAAACAGCAACGTATCTGTATCCTGAGCAGATCTATTCTCAGCTGTATTGATCACAAAGTGGCTCCTCTCAGAGAGCCAGATAAAAACCTGTGGGGGGAAATGGAGCAGCTTGCAGACAGGACCATAAACATGGTCCAGACCCGGACCTTAACCACAGGTCTGTTTGACCAGGTATACCAATTCTCTCTCGCTTTCTGCTTCCCTTGGTTTGAGTGTTTCATCCTTCAACACAAAGCACAATGGGAGCACAAATGGCCACAGATGGGGTGGCAAACCTAGCAGACTTTCTAATGTATTAAAAGTGAAATCCAGAGCATGGTGCGTATGTGTGTGCCCTGTCTCTGTAGCTGGTCAGATTAAACAGCTGTCTATAATCCCACGGTGGGAGCAGACACACAGACAGGACGGTCCCATTATCTTCCTCTCCTTTCCTCTCCTTTCCTTTCCTCTCCTCTCCTCTCCTCTCCTCTCCTCGCCCTCAAAAATAGCTGTGTTGTAAACAGAGAAAGTCATGAAAGCATTTTGATTTTACGTCACCCTCCTGATCTTTTGATCACACGTGGGTCCAGCTCTTGTCCATTTGAGTGAAGCTTCAGACTATCAATCGTCAATATTGGGACAAACAGACTACAGTCCAGAACAGTACTAATACGACTGGTTATTATAATGCATAGTATGATGTATATGGTACAAACTGCATACAGTGGCACACTACATTTGATCAAAGAGGAGGTTTACCGAAACATATGGCTGCCTCCCCACAGGAAGCAGCCCACCAATTCAGCAGCACAGAGAGCTTGTTTGTGTGTTTAGGATTCTTTGGAGGAGAATGGCTGCATCTATTTATACCAGCCATCCACGTCTGCCTCGATCTACAACCTTGTGTGTTTATGCTCAGAGCGTCTGGCATGGGGCAAACAGCAGAGTGCCCCTCGTGTTCTTGAGGATCACTGTGTCAATGGCCCTCGTGCAGCACACTCCAGAGTGGTACTCTTTAAATACAGACACCAGCTGTTGAGCGCATCTACATGAGCTCTCAGAAATAGGCAAACACCACCGACGGAGGCCAGCTGAGGCAGGAGTTTTGTGGAGCAAAACACTGCATTCGTAGTTGGCTCATAAGGAGTGAAATGAAAAACACATTATTTGAAAATGATTTTTGAAAGTTAGTTGCTGACTATAACACATGTGCAGCTGTAAAAGAGGCTTCTAAACAGTGTTCACGTGTATTAAAGGTCTTTGGCTATTTGGTTTCAAGAGTTGTTGTGGTATTACTTTTATTATTAGCGGTATAACAAGGTAATCACTGACTACTAACCCCTTTCCCTGTGTCATTTGCAGTGACATCTACTCTGTGTATGTGAGGTTTTTGATTGGCTTTTGTTTGGGTACTATGTTTGAGAGAACAGACTGAGTTAATTTCTTTCTCCTTTTCTCCTGTAAGACATTAAGAGACAGCTGAAAGAGAGAAAAAGAAAAACGCAGAGAAGAGAGTTATTGAGAATCAATGAATGCCACATAAAGTCTACAGTGTGGTTAACATCTGCTTTTCTAGAGCACAGAAGAGGGCCCTCTCTGTTTACTCTTTCAATTGAATGCATATGTTTACTACACTTAATAGTGGTGTGTAGAGCTGGTGCAGAAATACACACATTTCTGTACTAATATATAAACCGTGCTGCGTATTGATTTCATTGTTTTCCATTGCATAGTGTACATTTATTGCGCTCTCTGCTAGCTATGCACATGTACACATACTATAAAGCTATCTTCTCACAGGCCGCAAAAGTCATCACACCTCTCAGCTCAGGTTTACATCGCAGAAAGATCTGGTTCCAGCAGCTGCACCAACAGACGGACACATAGACAGAAAGACGGTCAACACTTTCAGCTCACTAAATTATAGACCTGCTGCTTATTTATACGGTATGTATATAGTCTGACTTAATGTGTGCAGCTTTGTGCATGACAATGTTTTGGTGCAAGGCACACTGTATGTATAGACTGCATGAGGCCACAAACACAGAATGTAAGGCAGCAGTCCTCACACATGCTTGTGGCCGTGGAACATCCATCCAGTGTCATGTTTTCTTCTCATGTCCCTTGCTGTACCATCCATTCCCTTCAAGCTACAGAGCCTGGCCTTGCCTTGTTTGGTCCTGGCAGGGTGTCTGGCATAGGACAGTGAAGCTTCTTGTAACAGGACGGAGCTCTGCTGAAAGCCAGTCCACAGTGATGGACAGCAGCAGATCCAGCTGCACTTGTCACTGGCTGTCAAGCCGGCTGTCTGAACTAGGGGACAAGAGGGGACAGGCGGGGAGGAGTGAGGAGTGTGTGCATGTGAATGTGTGTGTGTGTGTCTGGGGGTTGGAGGTTACAGTGGAGGGGCACTGATTGGGATGTCAGAGCTACATGGAGTGTGTATGGGTGAGGGGGGGGGGACTCAGTCAGCAGCAGCTGAGCGAGTGAGCAGGTGTTACTGTATGTCTCCCAGGCCCATGAATCTCCAACAAGAGAGACACAATACAAGTTTGGATTCATTTCCACTCCCTGCATTGATTTGTTTTGGTTCTTTTTATGGGGCTTTTGGTTCAAGGAAACAATCGATGGTTCCCAGTTGAAAATGTCAGTGCTCTCCTCCTTAACCAGCTGTCTCCACTTTGAAAGTATGATTTTTTTTTCATGCTGGAGCTCCATCTTGATGACTGTCTTTGTTTTCTCTTTCTTTTTCTCCTTTCATATCGCAGGTAGCAGAGTGCAGAAGGTTGGAACAATGCCAGATTCACCTGCGGATGTGAAAACCCAACCCAGGTCCACCCCACCCACCATGCCTCCTCCACCCCCGGCTGTCAGCCAATCAACCAATCGCAATGCTTCATTCACCCCTACTACCAGTAAATCAAGTAAGGACCCTTTCTATTTTTGACTATTTTCTAAGATTAATGACACCTTCGGTCAACTTTATACAGTGAACGTGCATTTACTATTGGCATCGTTTATAGTCCAAAATCTTTACCCTGAACTATTTAGCTGTACATGACCCACAGTTGTTTAGCCTACATGCTGTGAGATACATGTTTTATTTGACTTGAAGATGATCCTTTTTGTGCTGAAGAGTCATGTCAGCAGGCAGTTAACCAGGCAGGTGTGAGAAAAACAGTGCAGCTGGTAGGCGTGCTGGACCAGCAACACATCGCTGGAACAGCTCTAACTCTTCATTTCACAGTAAGCATTGGAGAAGATAGCTATAGTCATGTGAGCTGGTATCTACATCATTGGAAATGATGCTTCTCTACAGAGCAGACATGCATATAAGCGTAGATGTAGTCATTTGTAGGTCAAATGCCATTTTGGTGTCCAGGTACTGTACTAAATTGGGACAACCAGTGGCCTATATAGGTTAAGATGTTTATCATATACTGATCGCAAAGTCCACAGTTTGATTCCAGTCGGGGACATTTGTTGCGTGTCATTCCCTGTCTCTCTCTCCCTTTTTTTCCTGTCAGTTCTCAACTGTCCACTGTCAAACAAGAGCAAAAATGCCCAAAAAATTCTAAATTTGGTTAGGAAAGGAAAATCTAGGTTATATCTGTATTTCTATTTAACCTGCTACGTGTTAAAATAAAATTATTCACCCATCAGTATGTAATAAATTACACAAATTACCTCAGGAGCCATCTACAATCTACACAGTCATTTGTCCCTCATAGGTCAACTGTCACGAACACTTTATACGCTTGTGTAAAGGGAAAGAAATTCCAAATATGTGTTTCTTCCCTGTTCTGGTGAACAAGTGTTGAAGTCACTTGTGTGTCAGGTGTGTGTCTCTGCAAGCATCTATCTGTGTGTGTGTGTGTGTGTGTGTGTGTGTCTTTTGGTGTGCAGAATGCCCTTGCTAGTGGGACAAGTGTCTTTGAGCGCATGTGCGAGTGCGGCTGTGGCATTGTGTGTGCATGTGTGTCTGTGTTGTTTACCAGCTGGTTGGGTGGCGGTGGCCAGGGTGGCGATGCAGTGTGTAGACTACTTTCTTCCCTATATAGCAATGACAGGCCATGTTGTTTCACCTGTTGTGGCGGGCGGTCAGCAGTGCAGCTCTCTCCTTGCTCCTGTCCCTCTCTCTAAAACCAGAACACAAGTGCTGCTTGTTGGGATCACATGGGTTAGTCCATATGTGTTCAGGCCCTCGACCCACAGATTAGAGCAACAAGCACGCCTGAGAAGAACCACAGGAACTAGACTATTTAACTAAACTGTATATAGTCTTGTTTTCAAGTATGAGTACAAAGTATAGTGGCTCACTGCAGAGTCCTGAGAATACATTTTGAAAAGATTACATTGCTGCAGCGGTAATAAAATTGTAGTTTGGATGCCATGCTCAGTGTAAGTGCTTGCATATGCTATTATAATGAAATACAGTCATTTAATTACAGGTACAGTAATTTCATAAAAGGCCACAATATGTTTAATCTGAGAGAAAACTATGTGATATTTTCTTGTCATTGGTTATTCAAACAGATATAATGCAAATAATGCAAATAAAAAAAATATGGCACACTGACGAGAGACAGGAGATGGAAAAAGAGTTGAGCATTTAATAAAAGAACTTTATTTTGTAAATCATATCTTAGACTGACGATGTACTCTACATGCATTTTGTGTCATCTGGCTCGGATATGAAAATGTGAAAACAGGGGAAAGGTCAAACGTGTGTGTGTGAGCTCCTGCGTATTTGTTTGTGCCTGCATCACGAAGAATATGTGAGTGATTATATATGTGTATGAATGCTGTGTCTATTCTGAACCTTAAAGCTGCAAATCTACTTTCAGCTGGTGGACATGTGTAGGGCCAGATTTAGCTACACACCTGCTATTGGAATAAAAGTAACACAGGCCACAGGACTATTTTTGGCACCTCTTTAACAAGTTCCTCTTATAGTTGTGTCCTAGTGAGTGAGGGGGAGAGGGTGAGGAGCAGGGTGGAATAGACTGATACAGGGGAGATGGAGGGGGAGGGGAGTCAAATGGTACCACTTGTGTGACAGCTGAAGTTACTGCAAACACACACACAAACACACACTCACAGAGCTCAGTCGAACTGGCAGAAAATTGCACCACTTTGTGCAGCATATACTGTTGGAGAGGTGTCAAATTTGAGTCTAATGTTTGCTTTACTCATATTTAATCTATAACCACACTCCTCTATCAGCAGGATATAAGTGCTTCTGCCCTCATCACGCCCCCAGATCTGTCAGATGCCCCCCAGGCCCCTCCAAAACTACTGACCCAATTCACGTTGTCTCTTCCTTCTGTCTGTTTATCTGCAGTGCTGAATGGGAGCAGCCACTCTCCTACATCGCTGAATGGTGCTCCGTCCACTCCTAACGGCTTCAGTAATGGGCCAGCTATGTCCTCGACGGCCTCGCTTTCCAACCAGCAGCTCCCGCCAGCTTGTGGCGCACGGCAACTCTGCAAGCTGAAGCGCTTCCTGACCACGCTGCAGCAGTTTGGCAACGACATATCGCCTGAGATTGGAGAGAGAGTGCGCAGTCTTGTGCTGGGGCTGGTGGTGAGTTCTGATTATAATCATGTGGTATTATTTTGGTGAAACAACACAACTGTACATCCATTCATTCAACTTTGTGTCTATGTATTATGCTTGATGATAGCATACAGTTAATTTATGTGTTTCAGACTATTATAAATACAGTCCCAAAAGTTGATATTTTTTTATCTTGTGCTCAAAAGACAATAACTTGTGGGCACAACATATTATCTCGTTCGCATAAGATATGGACTTTGTGCGAACAAGATAAAAAAGTATCATCTTTCGGGACTTTGGCTGCTTTGTAAGACAGTGTTATAAAAGCCACTCTTGTGTCCACTCTTTGTCTAATTCCACTCTCTTGGGCAGAACTCCACTCTCACCATCGAAGAGTTTCACTCCAAACTTCACGAGGCCACCAACTTCCCTCTGAGGCCGTTCGTCATTCCCTTCCTGAAGGTAAATACTCGTGCACAGATTTTATGTAAGATAAATCAAGCATGATCTCTTCAGTTGACAAGCTCGGAGCTTATTGCAGCTGTCCATATGGCCAGTGTTCAGGACTGTGTGTTCGTGTGTGTGTGTGTGTGTGTGTAGATACTGTATGTATTCCTTTCCTCCATGCTCCTTCCTTTTCTGCCTTCAAACAGAAAGAGGGAAACCTTGTCTTGATTGGAAACCTATAGGTGTATACTGTACTTGTCGTACAGTGTAGAAAATGGTGGGCCGTGCTTGTGAATGTCCGTTAAAAGTGGTGTGTGTGAGTGTGTCAGACCTCCTGGCGTGCGATGATCCTCCACATCTGGGACATTGCAGCAATGGCTGCGTTATATCAACCAGACAGGTCTGAGAGAGCTATTTGACAGCACTAACACACACACACACACACACAATATACACATCAGCACACCCCAGAGAGAGAGAGACACATGGCAGAGGAAGGTGTCAAGGGACCTGTCTTATCTCATCCTGTCTCTTCATCTATCACTTTCTTTTTTTTTCTCGCTTTAATCTGGCATTATTTCACTCTCACCCCATCTATCTGTTGTTCCACAATGAGTTTCTAGCTCACCCCTTGTCCACTTAACACTATTCTCTACATTTACATCGGTTCAATAAATCCATATCCTTCCTTCAACAATTTATTTCATTCCTAATCCAGAGGTGTCTGTCTTCCTTCTTTTTACCACTGAAGGCAAACCTGCCCTTGCTGCAGAGAGAGTTGCTCCACTGTGCCAGGTTGGCCAAGCAGACTCCAGCTCAGTATCTGGCCCAACACGAGCAGCTTCTCCTGGACGCCAATGCCAGCTCGCCCCTCGACTCCTCCGAGATTATGCTGGAGATGAATGAGCACGGCAAGAGGCGGACCCCTGACAGGTAGCATCTCTCCATTAAACACAAGAAAACCCACACACACAGACTTCAGAAGCACACATACATTGGCAGACTCTCACACAGCCAGTGTTATATATGAATTATTTCAGGGTATTTCAGAATGCCAAGCGACAAGGGGAGGCTATAAATCCTCTGTGCGGGAGGCGGAAGTCTGGGCAGCCCCGATGCCAGGCTGGCTCTGCCAGCTGTCTGGGAGGGAGGGGTGAGATAAATGCAGAGTAGGAAAACAAAGAGAGTAAAAGAGAGAGAGACCCAGAGAAGAGGGAGTGAAGTACAGTAGACGTCCTCATCACAACCCAAAGACCAGCAGTGAGCTGTGGTTTGCAATTGTCCCGCAGTTCTCCTTTGTTTCTCCTTTCTGTTTTGTTCACCCAGCTAAGAAGATGATACAAGAGAGAATTAACTGGCATTTCCTTTTCTTCCCTTTTTCTTCCTTCTTCTCTTGCTGGCACTGTCCTTCTTTTCTGATCACTTCTTCACCTCTCTCACTCGCTCTCTCTCTCCCCCATCGCTCTCTCCGACTGCCTGACCCGCGGGCTCCCAGCAGCTGTCCATATGTCAGCGATGTGTCCAGATGGTGATGTGCTGACCGTAACACACTGAGCACATCCTGAGCAGGGTGTGGGGAGGTGGGCGGTGGTGGTTTGGATGGGACTAGGGGTTGGAGCTGAACGTGCAATCCCACTGTAATCCGCACACCTCCGCCTCCTGACCTGTGGCTTATACACAGCAGGCGGGGCTCGGTGGAGGAGGGGGAGGGGGGGGTTCAGGCCGGGGCAGGGCCTACGTCGTGCCAGCTGTTCCTCTGATTTGTCAGATACGAGAGCAAGGGATGTGTACGAGTAAATGCGAGGCACAAATACACCAAATATGAGCACACACACACATACACACACACACACACACATACACATAAACACACATCATCTACATGGGGCAGCGTTGCATTTATTCGCCTTCGATCCCCAGGATGATAAAGAGTGATTTCCATCCAAATGCCTGACTATTGCCATCCAGCTAAACAGATTAATATCAACACTCCCATTTAAACTGTCCAGATGGCTTGAAAACACAACCTCTCTCGAACACACACTCAGTAAGAGTGCACAGACACAAATGAGTGTCACTAAACATCTGCCAAACACACAGCATTCAGCCCATATTGCCCCTTAAGCCCCAGAGCGGGGTGGGAGGGAGAGGGAGAAATACTTGCAATCTAAGAGTAGGCTGAGGGATATTCAGATTAAGAGCTTGAGACGAAGGGTGTACAGTTGGACTTGGCTTTGTTTGATACATATGGCGTACAGCTGTGCAAAAGATTTGGAGGGCCACTGCCTTCCTGTAACTGAACAACAAGCAGCTCTCAGCAGGGATATACTGTATGTGTGTGTGTTTGTATACGCCACGTGGGAGTTGTTGGACTTTAAAAAAACAAGTTTGTGTTCCTTGCTAGAGCCTCATAAAACAGGTATAGTCCATGATTCTAGATGCTGTAATCTTTGAAAATAAATTGCTATGACAGTTTATGGTAAACTGTGATTTCTCATTTGACAGATAATCTGTTCACTGTGGCACTCCAAAGTTTACAAGGCTCCTTTTGCATCTATGTCCCAGTAAAGGACAATTTTTGACTCTTGAATTTTGTCTTCATTTGTTTAGAATTAGAGCACAGCTGTTAATTCAGATTTCAGAGTTTTCTTGTAATTATCATGTATCATAAGCTGGCTTTAGCCAAATACACGGATACTATACATGAGTACTATGGGCAATACTAGCTCATCACTAACACGATCGGACATCATGAAATGAATCATATCTGTCTATTTGTTTGACATGTTTTTACAACGGGGATTTATTTTGCCCCTTGATCTCATTTTAAGGGCATTCTGGTCCTTGCTGGGGCATGTTTTCCTAAACTATGAAGTAATACACTGGCATTGCATATTTAGCCTGGCAAAGCCATCCCACAGTTTTCGCATTACTCATTGTGGTCTGGCGAGGCCATAGAAGGACTAGCTGAAGAAAGATGAAGTAGGCCTTATAAAAGTTAATTCTCTTCCTTCAGACATTAACATGGTGTCAAAAATAAGTTTCTGAATATGACTGAGGTGAGAAATGAGCCATGCAGTTGCAGATTTTTGGTAAGTGAGGGTAGTCACGTTAGCATCAAAACAACTTCTGATTGGTCCAGCTTTTATTTGAATTGATTCTTGGGTGGACGTTTGTGGAATAATGGTAAATGTGGTAGTGGAAACAGAGCTTATGAGATGTAGTCTGGCTGTGCAAGGCCATCGCATGTTGGCAAATAAACACTGAATTGTACGACAAAGATCTGTTTTGCTGTAGATCATAATATACCACACATCCCACAATTCCCACTGCTGGAAAAATGCTGCAGACCTTAGTCTGTGTCCAACCAGTTCAAGTTTCATCCCATGATTTTAAATTCTTTATTGGATGTTTCATATCTTTGTTGACACAGTAGTTTACTCTGGGTCTACTTTTTCATACTGTATACTGCTAACTGTGTGTGGCTGACGCTATCTACTGCCAGCCTTAATTTTCTGTTAAAAAAACACTCTAAAGTATCGTAGGCTCCTACAAACTACCTATTATAGTCACCATAGTAAATAGTATCATGCTAAGCCACGCCACTATTCATTTCTAACTCTAGTCTAGGTGGAACATTACTTAAAAGCAGCTTAGTGTTTTAACATTCAATCATATTTTAACCCACTCCCATGTCCTCCTCTACAGGACCAAAGACAGCTCAGAGAGAGATGGGTTGCACCCGGAGCACTTGGCCAAGAGGCCCTGCACCATCAGCCCCAGCCAACGCTTCAGCCCTAGCACCGGTCTTCCTGCTCACCCACCTCCCAATGGCCTCCCCACACACCCTCCCAATGGCCTATCCCACCCACCCAACCCCCAAATGGGACCCCAGCACTATCGCTTAGAAGACATGGCCCTGGCACACCAATACAGAGACGCTTACAGACATAATGAACACCGCGACGCCCGAGACAGGCACCGGCAGACAGGTAGACTAGCTGCAATGCATTCACAGGGTCAGATAAATCTATAGATCTACAGTCCAGTTATGTACAATTTTATGGTCAAGACTGTGGGCTTGCGTATAAGAAAGTGGGGTGTATGTAGAGAACAAAGGCCAGTTGTCTGTCCAGTGTGATAATCCTGCGTCTATATAAAGCCCACAGCCATACATGCCCATGTGCTACAACTGTGGCAACCATGTATGCATTCCTCTGCTTTCCCAAAAGGAATGAGTTGAATTCTTAGCCAAATTGTCTCACTGATTAGACATGAGGCTACCGCATAGGGACACAAGTTATTTTGTTTGAAAATAAACTGATAACTCTGAATAAAAAGTTGCATTGTGGATGCTGTATGGTGTTAAAGCCCTAGCATGAAGAGGTTTTGGTCAGACATTGTTTGGACAGTCTATTGCTCTTACTCAACTTATTACAAGGAAAGGTACTTTATTTATATAGCACATTTAAACTCAGTGTGCTTTAAATTAAAATGCATATAGCAAGAATATGATTAATAGAATACAAGAAAATAAAACAATAACAAAAGAAAAGAAGAGAACATGGACATACTTTTATACATAAACACTGTTGTGATCTCGGCTCATCAGGCAGTTTGTTCTAGAGAGCAGGGCCAAAGTAACCAAAAACATCCTCACCAGATCTGGATGTTATTCTAGGTACAGGTAGAAAAGCACCAGTTTTGTCCAGTTTCCATTTGTCAAACACCCAGTTTTTGTTCAAAGATAGTTAAGCACCCACCCTGGGTGGGTAAAGTATTTTGCTGCTCGGAGTCAGTAACACAGTGTACTGCATATGTGTTGAATCTGACCCATGTGTTTGTCTTTTAGCAGTGCATGGAGCCCGCCAAGAGGAGGTGATTGACCACCGTCTTACAGACCGAGAGTGGGCAGAGGAATGGAAGCACCTTGATAATGTACGTATCAGCGTGGTAGCCATGTTTAATGTCAAACACCTCTTCGTTTCATTCATGAACATCATAAAGCAGTGGAAAAAAGAGCTAAGAGATCGGCAGAGTTAATTTTAGTGCTAAAGATGGTATGCAGATGACAGGGACAGGAGCTGTTGACAGACAGAACAGCCTCCGTCCCATCTGAGTTAGCAGTTGATGGACAGCTGACCTTAGGAGGTCTGTGCCAGTGTGGTGAATTAACAACAGACAGACACCTATCTGGCTTCCTGGCACCCAACTCCATGAAGACAAAATCATGTACACTAGACACACACACACACACACACATACAAACACACATACAGACAGACACGCACACACAGAAACAGGGCCCCAGATGGAGCTCAGGACCCAGCAGAGAGCAGCTCCAGCTGGGGAGAGCAGCTGAGACAAGAGCTGCAGTCATGGAGAGAACCGGCCAGGCCTGAACCCGTGCCAAATTAGAAACACTTCACTGAAATAAATATAGCTAACTCAGAGGGGAGGGAGCGGAGAGACAGAGGAAAGGAGGCAGAGACCGAGAGAGGGAAAGATGAATGAGAATAATGATATGGATTGAATGTCAACCACGCTAAACCCATTTAGCAGACCGGGGCCGGGTCTGGAAACACAGGGCACTGTGGAAAAAAGTGGCACTGTTTACAACGGGAGGGGAAAAGGAGAGGAAAGAGAGGAAATCTGTTGAGTTGGCAGGGAACGGAGCAGAAGGGTGGAAGGAATTGGCTCAACTTTTTCATCAGCAGCCCAGCTGTTACATTATCGTTGTTGTAATGCTCTTAGACATTGAAATTCACTGACAAGCACACGATCCATGAGCAGATAGGCAGAGACAGAAACACACAGTCACACGCAAACACACACACACGTCTACTAGGTGGTATGTGTTTTGGGACAGATTAAAATAGTGTGTAGATTTACAGATCAGTGGCTCCAAAAGTAACTCTTTCCTTTTGAACGGGCTTTGTTCCAATGACCTATGGAGTTTTTTTTTAGGAATTTATCAAGGTTCATTTCAAAAACTCTACAGTACTACTGTGAAAATGTTCAGGAGGCAGGGAACTTATAATCCTGTTCATTTAACACTTTAAGTAAATGTTTTAACTCATCCTCACTCCTGTCCCATTGCAGCTCCTGAACTGCATCATGGACATGGTGGAGAAGACGCGCCGCTCTCTGACGGTGCTGCGCCGCTGCCAGGAGGCCGACCGAGAGGAGATGAATCACTGGATTCGGCGCTACAGCGACGTGGAGGAGATGAAAAAAGGTGGGAGCAACGGACAGCACTGCCTTCCTCCTCCTCCTCCTCCTCTTCCTCCTCCTACTCCTCACCACAACTCCTCCTCCAACACAGCTAGCAGCAGCGAGTCACTGCCCATAGGAACTCCCTCGGCTGCTGAAAGGCAGACAGGCAGACAGACAGGTAGACAAACACACGCAGGGTATGTTTGGCAAAGCAAAACACTCACAGAAAGGTAGGGCTTATTTGAAACGCTGAAAATGCCTTAATATATCAATTTAGACACAAAAAGTCACTTAGATTATCATATTTTTCTGAAAATCTACAAATTTTAGCTCATACTGTGAGGCAATACAAATCATGCAACATCCTGGATCTTAAACCAACTGATTGCACCCTTATGCTGCCAGCATGCTCATTCATAATTAAGATTTGTATTCACTTCTAACTCCCGTATTCCCATTCCTTCTCAGAGATGGTTGAAAAAGTTGATGACAGCTTATTTACTGATGCTGCCACACACGTAGTTTGTATTGGTCCCAAAAATAAAATTGGAAACTATAGGGGAGACATGTGGATGTGTGTTTGTGCAGATCAAGAGTCTATCACTGTGTGTGTGTGTGTGTGTGTGTGTATGTGTGTGTGTGTGTGTAATTTAGACTGAGTGTGTGCCTGCTTGTGTGTTTCAGAGATCCACAGAGACTTCTTACACAGGCCTCCCTCAGGATACTTGCCAGAAGAAATCTGGAGGAAAGCTGGTAAGAGCCAAGCACCCCCTTCTGTCTATTGTCTTCATGATTGACCTCACACAGACTAACAAAACACACACACAGTCACCATCATCAGTCTTCACGGCCCTCACCCTGGTTGGCTACAGAGACAGACAGAGCAGAGGCCTTACAGCCGTAGGTCTATCAGGGCACAGGATTGGAGACCTTCTGTGTCATTAGGGCTAAATGCCCTCCATATGTCACCACTATGAAAGGCCACTGCAGTTAAAGCTGCAGTGAAAATGCAGTCACCTGGCCCAAGGCAGGCCACAGCAGCGCAGCGCAGGTTGGAGCTTAACTGGTCTCCATTGTCCTAAGAAACACACACTCTCAAGTTTTTATGCCTCTTTTTTCTTTGTGATTGTTTTCTAGCCTCATGCACAGTCCACAAACGTATTACTGAAGTGAATCAAATACAGACCTTTATACAGACAAAAGAAATCTTGACCTTGGTTATTATTTTTGGCTCAGTTTGTAGCCAAAGGGAAGCAGGTGGGAATGTTGCATTGCATGGGCCTTCTTGTATACTGCATGTTAGATAGAGCCCATCCCAGGAGTCATCTGGCTCAGCCCTTGTTCCACCTCCAGTCCCAGCACTATTATGTTGCAGTCATACTCCAATACCCTGCGGACGAAAGATGCTGCTGCTGTCGGCAAAATACTGTGCTGCATTTTCACCAGCAGAAAAAGCCCTTTTAATTGCAGTTGTTTTTCATACAGGTACTACAAGCATCCCGCTCTCCCCAGCACTAAAGCACCTCCAAAACAGGCAGGGTGAGTAACATATCTCACTCACATCTCACCTCTAGTGTGTGTGTGTGTGTGTGTGTGTGTGTGTGTATATGTGAGCATGTGTCACCTCTATCTCAGCAGCCAGGTAGTCTGCCTGATGTAGCTGCAGCACCTCTTGCTTTTAATTAAAACCAGACACGTATTCCCTGCTCTGGTTCAGGTTGAGAGACTGCAGTGCTTTTGAAAAATAAGATCTGAAGTGTGAAAAAGCAGACAGAAATAACACGTCTCAGGGACTTGCCAAATCCCTGTGGAATTAAAACGTTAATATTGCTGCCCCCGTGTTTTCCATTAAGTGCTAATTGCCCCAGCATCTGCTATGCAGTCTCCTTGATAAGAATTAATTAAATTTGCAAACTAATCTTAGTGGTGCATGCATTAGGCCAGATAATTGAGAAGCTCGGGATAATGCAGATAGTGTTTGCAAGGGAGAGAAGAAAGAGGAGGAGGAGGGGTATAAGAGAAAGGAAAAAAGGAGTAGAAATGAAATGAAGGATAAAGGTAGAGACGGGATGACGGGATGAGGGAAAGCATCGAAACGTGTGTCTGAGTGTGACTGTATGTTGACAGGATTGACAGAATACTAACTTTTTAGCACATGAGCATAGGAATCGAGCTCAGACATGCACACGCAGACACACATGCACACACAGCCATGCGCATATACACAGCAAAGTGTGGATAAGGACTCCCCCCGTCCCCGCTGCCTATCTTTTTGCACAGTAGTTTGAAACAACTGGAGTGGAGCGGCGAGGAAAAGTGACAGTTATTTATGAGTTCCCTCTCAAACAAACACCGACTGGAGGAAATAGGGAGCAGTGGAGAGAACAGTATCAGTCTCACCGCCTACTTGTTTGGCCTAACACACCTGGAGAGCCACTTGTATGTGTGTCATTTGTGCCTTAGTGTGTGTGTGTGTGTGTGTGTGTGCGTGTGTGTGTGTGTGAGTGTGTATACTTGGCACATCTGGAGGAGGCGGAGCAGGAAGGAGAAAAATCATTAAATCTTTAAAAATGTTGCTGTCTTTGATGGCAGAAGAAAATGACATTTTAGAGGAATTCATACCTTGTGATCACGACATTCCACATTAGCTCTTGATTAATAAATAGTGTATATTTGGCAACCTATTTCTCAGGTGTATAAAGCCCTACAAGAAATCATGTACTGTACATTTGTTGTGCACCGTGAGGCCAATAATGAAAGATGGCAAAATTTAATCACTCCTGCCTCTTACTGAGAAGGGACTGCGGGAAGTTTCTATTTTAGACTGCCATCTGGAAAGGAGTCTACACACCTGCCTGTTGTAAAAACACAGCCTCCTCACTCATACAGTTTGTGCCTGTGCTAGAAGAACAAAAGGCCCCATGATAAAATCTACATCGCAGGAAGCCCTGCAGTGGAGATATGCATGCCCACTGGTGGGGAAATTATTCATTCTTCACTGTAAACTCTGTCTAAAAATTACTATTAAAATGACTCTTATGACAAGATGAGAATCTCGCAAACAGGGAATTCCAGGGTGTTTGAAGAAACAGCCAAGTTGGTGACAAAACTTTGGAGACATCTGCTGTTGTCAGCACTGGAAATTATTGTGGCCAGACGTGTTTGAATTAAATATTGAAGTCTGGCTGTTTCCCTTTTCTGGCAGAAAGTTTTAAATCTTGGATGATGTACATCTGTTCGCTGAGGTACAACAAGATGGCAGCTTAAAGAGCCTCAATAAAGGATGACAGAGCAGGCAGGATGGGACGACGGTCATGAGCACTTACACCTCTTTCTCTCTCTCTCTCTCTCTCTCTCTCTCTCTCTCTCAGAGGAGGCGGTGAATGAGGTGAAGCGACAGGCGATGTCAGAGCTGCAGAAGGCGGTGTCGGACGCTGAGAGGAAGGCTCACGAGATGATTTCAGCCGAACGCTCTAAAATGGAGAGGGCGCTGGCCGAGGCCAAGAGGCAAGCCTCTGAGGATGCACTAACAGTCATCAACCAGCAGGAGGACTCCAGTGAAGTGAGTATCACAGACCCCCCACCCACATTTTGCCCCATTCTCCTCTCCTCTCACTTATTCTCTATTTCCTTACTCTGTCACTCATTCTTTGGGTTCCTTTTCAACTCTCTTCTGCTCCATCCATTACCATTCACTTAGTTCCCCTTATCGTCTATGTTATCCTGTATTGTGTAATCCGTACAGCTGGCTACTCTTGGTCTGGTGCTGCACCATGTTGCCATCATTATTGCAGAAGCAGTCCAGTTGTCTGTGTACATAAAAGCACACAGACCCAGATGGTTGGAACGGAGTGCCAGGCTGAGGCCATTACAGAGCAGTTGACCACCACCTGCTGGTAACACAAACCAGTGGCGTTGGACCAGGATTTAAAGCCTTAATCAAATCCTTATGTAAAGAGTTACAGAAAAAGTAGATTATGAAAATGGCCTATTTTAAGTTTCAACATATATTTATGTAAGAAAGAGAAAACTGTGTGCTATCCTGGGACAAAAAGGATACTTATTTTTATCAACCCACTCTCTCCCCACTGTCTCACCAGAGCTGCTGGAACTGTGGGAGGAAAGCCAGTGAGACGTGCAGCGGCTGCAACACGGCTCGCTACTGCGGCTCCTTCTGCCAACACAAAGACTGGGAGAAACACCACCATGTCTGTGGTCAAGGCCTACAGGGGCTGCCAGGGGGCAGCAGTGTCCCGCTAGGCACCCCGTCCTCCTCCTCCACCTCCTCAGCATCCTCCAGTGCGCCCCCCACCCACTCGGAGAGCACTCCTCCAGGACCCCTGTCCCTGGCAGGCCAGAGCAGTATTGCGGGAGGGGCTGGCAGTGGCAGTGGAAGTGTCTCTGCCAGCCCCAAGGAGAGCAGTTCCAGCAGTGCCTCTCGCTCCACAACTCCAGCTACCCCTGCCCTACTGGATGCCACCTCTCGCTGACGTCTGTCCCTTGTCCCTTCCCTGCATACTGATGCGACAGTGCCCACACTCCACACAAAACCAAACTGAGGAATCTTCATCGCACACTGCTCCCTTTCCTCCTCCCCCACTTCAGTCCTTATTTCCCTCTAATCCTAAGCTCTTCTGAAAATCTTCTCACTACCTGATGATAGACTGGTTTTCTCAACTTGTCACCTTACCCCCCAATAATACTTTTTCTGTCTTTGTCTCTGTCACAACCACAGCCACAAATACAAAGATTCCAGCTGGGGGTTCAGTGTAGTGGAAAGCATGAAAAGTGTCTCCTATCTCTGTGTTCAGTCACAGAAACATATCAGATGTGTTTGCTGAAAACATGAGCTTTGACTTGAAGATGTGACTAAGATGTGCCCTCAGTAATGTAAGCACGTTAAATACTGTCCACATAAGGACACAAGACAAGGGCTGTGGTAAGGCAACATTGATTGGGGGATGACTAGGCCGATTGGCACTTGGATTGGATTTCCCTTTAATTTAGCACCAATGAGAGAACAGTACCCAGCCCTGAGATGTGCACTACCAGTCCAAACAGTTCACTGATGTGGCACTTATTCTACAGTGTCCTAATGGAGATAGGATAGGAACATAATACCTTTTTTTCAAATGGATGAGGGAAAGGGATGCGATTAATTCCTCAGAAACACAGCTTAGTATTTATTAAATGTTTCTTTCTGGCTTTAAGGGAAAATAAAGAAAAGTCCAAATATTCTAAATAAAGAATAATAGTGATGATGATGATGATGATGATGATGATGCTGATGATAACGATAATGATATGAAAATAAATTAATTTTAAACTGCTAACTACCTTGCTAGCGAGCCAAGAAAATCTACACCGGACTCACCTCTCTGCACCATTGTGAACCCAAATGAATTCAAAGATGAAAAATAACATGATCCAAACCTTTGTATTACACTGCCAAAGTGAGTAAGTAAGCGATAAGGAGAAGCACTCATCTTATAACCAAACGCAAAGCAACATCACCTCCTCAGCAGATAAGCCAGCCCTGTGAGGACCAGGCTACAGAGAAGCTGCAGAACGGGACCCAGAGATAGTCAGACATTTTTAAAAAAACAAACTGTGACCTGCTTTGATCTGCAGCTGCCTCCTGCAGTCTGGACAAAACTACAACGATTCCTCAGCGATGGCCCAGACTAGTGAATATGGACAATGCTGTGAACTTGCCTACAAGAAAGACTTCATGAAATGGATGGAAACCCTGCCACAGTGTGATTTTTTTTTTGTGAATGGTAACAGAGAGGACGGAGAGAGAAAAAGAGGAAAGGAAAAGCTACACAGCCTCAAAGGAGATGAAGACACATACATGGCAATGGAGCTGCCAAAAACCTCAAAACAAGCTTGAAAACATTGTCCAAGAAGGCATTGCATACTACGGAGACGTATGGGAAGATTGTTTGTAAGTCGTTTTTTTAAAGCTCCACAACGAGGAGATATTTCAAGGAATTGCTGTTACCTTTACATTCACTCCCTCCTTTTCCAAAGCATGATGAACAGATGAAAGAGCCTAGTAAAGGGCGGTGTAGACTTGGTTCTCCTCTCTCTTTCTACCTCCCCTCACCCCACACCTCCCTTCTACGCTCTTCCCCGACTACTTGACTCAAGTCTGCCCCTAACCCCAGCCTGCTTTGGACAGAGCCTCAGAGCAGTCATGTGGGAAGGGTTTGAACCTGCTTGTAGATATTGTTCCTCTTTTCAAATTTCAATAATGTCTCTTGTCGCTGATGTCCATATGTGCTGCCCTTGTGTATATCCAGAAAGATGGACTTTGTTTTGGTTTTGCTACCTTTCATTTTCCTCCTTTAAGTTTGGGCTGAGCAGTGAAGTCAGAGCAAGGACACTCGTTTATAAGAGGAAGCCCCACATTTTACTTATTGTTTGATTTGTTGTATCTATATTAATGAGATGAAACCCCTCTTGTAGAATATTTTATATTGCTCGCATTGTAAGACAGTGAGAGGACGGAGGTGCAATATGAAGAGAATTCAGCTACTGAATGGAACCTCAGCAACTGCCCATAGGGTGTCATATAATATAGATACATATAAATATATTTAAAGTAACATCAGTAACTTAATGTGAATGTACATAGTATTTAAAGAGGTCCAAAAATGTGTTTGCCAAATAACAGAAACCTTTAAAGTTTAATGTCCAGAATATGATTTTCTCACAGTACATTTGTTTCTCCAATTTAACGATTTTCCTTTTTTTTCTCCCATACAAGTTAAAACACTTTCAATTTTCACTCAAATCAAAGTGTCATGTGACCGTGAGTGGAGGAGACTGTTGGTAACAGAGGTAAAGTGGCTCCATACAGGACCACGATGCATGTAGCTGAAAATGGATGAAAACAGATTAAGGGTGGATGAACACTACAAGACTTTCAGAACATTTTCTGAGTTCATTAATTTTGTTTTATGTTCCACTTTAATCTTCTTAATTTGTATGGGATGGCGCAATTGGGCCTAAATGATGTCATTGTTATGTGCTTCATTCACCCCAGGTCAGTTTACATCCTGCAGGAGGGGACTCAACATTGTGTAATTACAAAAAAGCCCAAATATAGTCAATAGTTTGAAAAAAAAAAAGAGAAAAGTGGTGGCTCAGTTTCAAATGTAGTTCATTCACACCAAATTTAGAAATTGTTGAACTTGATATATCATGCCAAGTGTTCTGTTTCTTACCAACCTTTCGGCTCAAGTGCCACTGTAATGACCCTCTCCCTTGGTCCTCATCAACCTGTGTGTGTGTGTGGTTAGGAGTGTTTGTTTCCCTCAAGGTGCAGGACAAGCCATTACTGTAGGATTAAGTGATATGCCAGTGTTAAGCTACAGTAAACCTCTGACCTAATTTTGATACCCAATCTTTTTTCTTTCTTGCTTTTTCTAACTGATTATTGTTTATTTGTAAAGATGCAATTTGAGCATAAGCTGAAGATCTGGGACAGGTCTTTATTTCCAGGCCAAGAGAGTAGCATCACCTCTTTAGGGTTTGTTTGTTTCTTGTTTTTTTTAGCCCTTCTCGCATGCTCCAGCAATATGATCATCACTGGTAAACACATGTATTGTTAAACAGTCTCAAGGCCTGTAGCAGCCATGCTCACGCAGATTTTATATTGATCATTGGAAACCCGACATGGTTGGCCTCATACACACTTGGACCAAACTTGGGGAAAAAAATAAGTAACTTCCTTTTTGCAGTGAGTGGCATAGTAAAACAAAAACTCTACTTTTTTCTGCTTTTTGTTCATCAACAGATAAAGTGATTTGTTTTTTTTAAACATCTGAGACATATAATTCAAATGAGATAAGCTGCAAGTTACCCCTGCATCTGTGTGTAGCATCTGTGTATGTGTGTTATAATTACCGTGATATGGTGTTGACCTCGGCCTTTTTGTGTCCTTTCCCCTGACGTCGAATTCCTCCACTACTACCACAGACCACTCTTCATAACTTACCCCTCCTCCCCCTCACACTAGCTACCTCCTGTGACCATACAGCTAACCACCAGGAGAGGTTGACCTGGACTTTGAAAAGCTGGGCGGAGAGCAGACATGGAAACACACTATCAAAAGCGATCATAAGAATCTGTCTGAAAATGATAAAAAAAAATGTTGAAAGGAACTGCCATTACTCATGACGTAGTAGAATATTTATTCTCACCTGACCTCACCTTTTGATCACATCCCACTAACCAAACTGATACTGTTGGAATTTAGTAATAGATACACATACAGACAAACCTGCATATTACCTAACAGAACATAGAATCAACCATGACATGCCATTTGTTGTCCAAAACCAATAAAAGCATAGACCAAAGTACTCCTGCATTGCCATAGTAGGCTTTGACACAGTGTGTATTGACAGACCAGAAATAATGAGGTTAGAGCTCCACTACACCAGTTAACCAAAGTGTCTGAAATACACACAATCAGGGCTCAAGAGTGAAGAGCACGCTCAATGAACCGGCTGAGTTTCAAATATGTAGAATTCTCATTCAAGCAATCAAAGCGCTTGTTGTCTACATATTGAATAGTGCTTCTGTAAAAATAATAGAAGCATCTCCTTTGGAAAAGCCTACTTGCGTGTTCTTACAGTTACAAAGCCTTGCAGAGATAAAATGAATACATGGTGGGTGTGTGTTTGTGTGTGAATGGTGAAACGTGTGTTTTTGTAAGAAAAATATCCTTTTCCTTTCATGTCTCTGTACAAACTACTTGAAACCTTCAGAGCTTTAATGAAACATCCCAGACAGACTATAGTGGCAGATCGATTCACAATATGTAGCAACAGCTTTGTGCAGTTAAATACCATGTTTGAGTACAATATTCACATCAAAACAACATTGTAATGACAGTTTCATTCAACTCTAAGTGCTTTGTGTGTGTCTCCTTGTCTGCAAGTAAGCCCTCAGATAAATTAAACAAAGCCAAACCCAATAGACCTGTTACAAATGACCAAAATACAACCAAAAGCTACAACTTTCTTTCTTCAGATTTCACTTTGGTTAAGGTTTTTGTTTTATGTCCCAGAACTTCAATGTGGTCGATTGTGCGGGACATGAGGCTGCAGTCCTACAAAAAAATATCAGAGCTGTAGAGGAAAGAGCAAAACTGTCCTTCCCTGAGATTCTCCCTCCTGATTTCACTGGACAGGATACAACAGATCAGATCAATGTTCTGCTCAGCTGGTTGTACGCTCCATTAAGTCATGAAACAAATGAGATTTGTGCCGAGGTGTCATATACTTTTCTCTGTGAAGATATTATAGATGGCAAACGCATAAGGGCTCTGCTGTTGTGAATACCATCCAAGGGTCTCTGAACACTTTACATCAGCCACTTTTCTATTTGTTTAACTATGTACATGATATGGGCAAAACGCATGTTTAGAAAAGACAAATATTAGCAGGTTGGCGTTTGTCTCTCCCTACCCCAACCAGTAACTCTACCAATGAAGTTTCAAGGCTCATCTGATGTGATGGTGACACGTCCTTCCTGTGAAACAGGCACTGATGAATAGCTACAGTAGAAAGCTAAAGTGGCAAACAGTGGATACAGCACTTGTTTTCCCAAAAGCCATGGCTCAGGATGGTCCTGTTTTTACCTTTACATAAATTGAAAAAAAGGTTTATGGTTTTATATGTGTAGGGAAGCATTCTATACTGTATTGTGCAATACATTATTACAGAAAAAACATGTTTCTGTAGGAAAGGTTGGCGCTTTGAAGATCTTTCTCCTTTTGTTTTATTTTCCTCTTCAAAAGGTCCTGTTGCCGTTTTTAGATGAAGTTAACTGTGCCAGAAGAATTCAATTCTGATTTGTATTTATTTCTTGCATGCTTTCCTCCCTGTTGCTAATACCGCTCTTTAACTGTTCGCTCTGTTGGATGTGTGAAGCTGTAAAACATTCTAATTCAGGTTATTGTCTGTGTTGAACAATGTAACTGTGTAATTAAAACATGAAATGAAGTATTCATCACTCTCGTCGCTTTTTTTCTTTAAGTGAAGACGTTTCCTGAGACGGCATCCTCAGAAAAGCAAAATGATCCATTGTTATTGAATCATACTAACACAAAGCTATTATGTAAACTTCAGAAGTCAAATGATTGCCTTCCTTCATGTCGACAGAAATATGACAGTAGCAGATCTAAATAACATACAGAATATAAAACTATTAATCTTTCTCAAAATATATTCCTATAGTCCCATACACTTTTACAAAAGCATTACTAATCATACAGTATATACCACACAAAGAAATGTCTTTGACCTCGTATTACTGTTACAAGTATTTACAGTTTATGAATTGAATAAATAAATTAAATAAATAAATAAAAAAACCTAACCTACAAACCTTTTTTATACCCATAGAGTGCTATTTTAAATTCTAGCGGAGATCCCAAAGTTTCCATTGATGCTAAATATGTCAGGCTGAATTCACAAAAATGTCTAGAATATTTCCAATTAATGGAACGGTGCAGCCATAAAACTGTTGTGGATTTTTGAGTAACAATTCACTCAGTATATAACTTCAATGAAGAGTTACAACAACTGAATATATGAGATACTGTCAGACAGAATGGAATACTGCCCTAAAGTTACTTAAAATAGGGGAAATAAAAGGGGAAAACTGGAAGAGTGAATAAACTTCACGCAGTGATTAAGTAAACTCTTTTCCTATTTCCTCTGGTTTCAAATTTTACATTGTGAAATTCTTGTGGTCAAAACCTGCAATACTTTTCCCTACACATTTTCGAATTGGGTTATTTTTGGTTGGGTTCTTTGTATAGCTGTTGTCTTTTTCATATTCACATATAATATACTTTTCCAGTGGCAGAGGACACACATTAGTCACAGTGGGAAAAGCACAAGTGTAAAAAAATAAAATGAATGATGGCTGAATTCCATTTAGCTGCTTCAGTTTCAGGGTCCTGGCATTGTTCATGCTGGCTCACTGTCACACTGCCATGGCACTTAAATAGAACAGAGCCATTGTTAATGTTATTAGTAACACCTGTGCTTTTCCTCATAATAAGTCAAAATGTCTGCTGTGAAAAAAGCCTATTATCCACCCCTTCAGGTACTTTACATGAAATATGCAAAACGGATAGTCTTGTAGAATTCATTAAGGAGTGAGTGGAGAGTTTAAATCCCCGAATGACACTCAGGGATTACTACAACACCACATTTCCAAATACAAGTCAAATACTACCAAATTTATCAAAAAAAGTAACTTTTATTTTGAAGAATGGGACCATTTACTGTAAATTAATTCATTACACCATTTATTATAGTAGTTGTAATTTTTAGAGAAATCGTGGGGGTGAGGTGTGGATGGGTGCAAGGGGCAGAGAAGGGGATGCGCCCCCTTGTTGATGCGCCACTGGGAGGAAGACACCCTCCTCCAGCGTCTCCCTCACGTGCGCGCCACTGTCAATCAATCCCAGCGCGTCATGAGCCTCATTCACAGGTGATATCTATTAGCTTACCTCATATGCTGTCAGGTGTCGCGTCTGCGGACCACCCAACCGCTTCCCTTACTGTGGCAGATCTTTTTTTTTTTCTGTGGCGGTTTTTAGCAAGCTGCAGTCGGCTTTGCAGATGCCATGTTTGAGCAGTGAGCATGGCGGAAAATCATCTGGAGTACGGCTACCTGGAGGGCGAGTCCATCGGGGAGCATTTCGCCGAGGACCCGGTGGGTATCATCGTGTTTGCAGTGAATCAAAAGGGAATGCTGTCACGTTTTGTTCGTTTGTACGCACGTCAGTAGGGAGAGCAAATGACGATTGTCACGCTGGACAGACGAGCGCAAACAGGAGCTATGCTATGTGGTATCACTGATAATGTGCAAAGAACGACATCAGTGAGCCACATCCCGTATATAACATGCTGGGTGACTTGTTCGGCATGGAGCCAATCAGGTGCACTGCGTGTCCAGGTTGAAACACACAAAGTGGCTCCAAATTGTGGCTCAGGTACTGAAATAACTGATGGTAAAACCCTCTTTCACTGTGTAGATGTTGTGCTGAAACCTGAGGCCAGCTACATGTGAAACTGTGATTTTACATCTGGGCAGAATCAAATGTGACTGATTCAAATTTCAATATAATTTTGATTGAAAGTCCATGTCAGCATCTTTTGGGAGCATGTGGTGCTTTCACGAAGCATTTACATAGACAACTTTGTTCAGAAATAATTAATGGCCAAGCACCTTCTGGTCATTTGATTTTTAGATATCAAACCAATACTTTAAGAAAGTTGTTTAATTGTTAGGCTATCACTCTGTATCGTTTTATATCACAATACATACACACGGATGGGTGACAAATTAAAGGAGAAGCAGACAGTACATTAAGATGTTGGGCCACCTCAAGCCACCAGAACAGCTTAAATTGGACTCCACACATCTTTTGAGGGAACACCTTTCATCCAAAAGATATTCTCTTGGTGTTGGGTATGAGGTTGGAGAGGTGTTAGCCTAAACTGAGTTGAAATCTGTTTCTGCACTCATTTATTCCTTTTTTTTATTTGTCACCAGTCTGGTTTTCAGTGTTGTATTCTGCTTCAGTCCACAGTGACTTCATGTTCTGGTTTCCATGCTTTGTGTGTCTCAGGAGTTGGCGGCCATCAAGGCCAGGGTCCAGGAGCTGGAGATGGAAGAAGAGACGGAAAGACTGAAGGAGGAGGAGGAGAGGTGTGACGCAGGAGAGATGCAGCTCCTGACCAGCAGCCCTCGGCCTGGTGAGAAGGCCCAAGGGTCTGATCCGCCTCGTGGTTTGTTATTGTGTCACAACGGTGTACAGCTAAATACTGACTATGCATTTGGGAAGCCTCGACAGCGTATTCTTAGCCAGGTGCGTAGCTTCGCAGCCTCCAGGCAGGTGAGGTAACCGCATCCTTCGCCATCTGGCTAACACCTGGGACACTTCACATGTGCCTCATCACTGCCCAATGAGACGAAGCAGTGAGCCCCAGAGATCCAGAAGGGTCCTCCTTGCTGCCTGTGGCTATTTTCTGCCTCCGTGCGTCTCCTCATCCCTTTCACCCTCCCTTTTGGTTCCTCCTCAGAACAGGGATGCAATCTGAGGGGCGCCAGATTCTGAGATATGTATTGTCAAAGATGATGCAAGAAATAGATATGTTGGTGAAAGTAATCATTGTGTTCATTTCACCTGGAGTGACCCCCTGTGTAGACGGTACATTCTTCATATTACATGCTCAAAAGCATGTTTTTGTTTCCTCTACAGGACCTTTCTACAATATGACTCCTGAGGAGAGGATAGACGCAGACAACAGATCAGTCTATGTAGGAAATGTAAGACTTGTATATCTTTTCTTCACACTGAGCATGTTTTTTTTTTTGTTTTTTTTTCACACCTCTGATCTGACACACTGTTGAACAAATCCCAGGTAGACTACGGAGCCACCGCAGATGAGCTGGAGATCCACTTCAACGGCTGTGGTCCCGTCAACCGAGTTACCATCCTGTGTGACAGGTTCTCCGGCCATCCCAAGGGGTCGGTTCAACTTGTGCTCAGTTTATACCTTTTTTTTTTTTTTTTTTTTTTTTTTATTTATTTTTATTTTTTTATTTTTTTATTTTTTTTTATACCTGACACTGTTTGAACATATAATACAACTATAGGCATGTTGGCATCCAAGTGTATTTATTGGTGGTATTTTCTTCCCCTTTCACAGCTTTGCTTACATTGAGTTCTCCGATCGAGACTCTGTGCATAGTGCTATTGGTTTGCATGAGACCTTGTTCAGAGGAAGAGTCCTTAAGGTGAGGAGCATTACACACTACATGTTAGTCTTGATGGAAACCCTCAAGCTAGTTAGCTAATCACAACCGTCAGTCAAATCTCAGTGATGGTGCACTGGTTGCACACACCGTCTACAGCACCCTGGGTACTAACATTAGATTTTAGGATAGATAACGGGTCGGGTATAGGTGTGTGTTTTGATTTGGTCAGGGGAAAGATGTGGGAGGACGTGGTGTTTTAGATTTTGACTGGTAGAGCTCAAGTGATGCCCCTATATAGCCTGCAATTTCACTCTTCCTCATATCATAATTCATCATTATCCCTCCTGTTGAATTGAGAAATACTATTTGGTTCTGTGTACTGCCGATAATCTTACTCACTGTTTGGAAGTAGAAACAATGTAATTTGGGGCTGACTTAATTTTCACTCTATTAATGTTCCTTTTTAAGAGAAAACCAGTCACAGCACTCATTTACTTTCCATTTTCCTTGTTTTGAGCTGATCTCTTAGATGTGAATGAATTGCATTCGTCTTTCTATGCATCAAGATATTCAAATTTTTCTGTTCTATCACTGTTGAAAAGCAAACATGGCCTTTCTTTAAACACAACAATTAAAAAAACTTTTGGCTTGCAGGTAATGCCCAAGAGGACCAACATGCCAGGCATCAGCACCACAGACAGGGGAGGACACCGAGGTGGCCACTCCAGAGGCAGAGGCCGTGGTTACCGTCCACCCCGATACCAGAACAGCTCTCGAGGCAGGTTCCGGTACCAGTCAACCAGGCCACAACATCAAACGCCCCACCCTTATTATGGAGGCCCCTCAGTGGGGAAGAGACAGTGGGGACACATGGACTACCACGAACAGATGCCTAAGCGTTACCCGTGTCTTCTTCTCATCACCCCACCTTCAGAAGAGTTGGGGGCAGGGTCGAGTGGACAGCACTACCCTCAACAGCGCTAGCACTACCTACAGCATACATACTAAAGTGGGTGAATGGAACTGCTAATTTTAAAGAAGAGTTTCCAGGCATTACTGAGTTGAGCATCATGTGAGAGAGCCAGCATGGACAGCAGAGATGACGTTGTATCCCTGCATCAGTGCTTCAAGTAGGTGAGATGTGAAGAATGAAGACTGGGTGTCAGAGGTGTTGCATTATAAGCTTGTGTTGCTGTGAATGCATGGGACAATCCTCAAATTGTTATGCAGTTTGCGTCTCTTACCGTTTTTACAAATTGATGCAAATGTATTGTGTTGCTGCCTGCAATGTTATGTATAAATCCTCCCTATGTATAACTTCAGTTCTTTGCTATGTAAGTGAATGAATAAATAAAACAATGATCCAGTGATCCATTTGTAGTAAAATGACACACATGCAGTGATATGCAACAATAATTAAGTTTTATTACGTATGCATTTCAACAATCAAGGCAACATGTAAACAAAAAAAAAAGATGTTCTGTACAGTGGCGGCTCAGACGAAGGAGTGGAAGGGATGTCAGCCAGTTTGCACCATCATTCCAGTTACGATGCCATCGAAGGCCCTAGAGAACGAGTCAACAATTAAACATTTGCTAGATCAGCAAAATATCTCCTACAGATCTTTTTGAATATCAAGTTTAACAAGAACAAACTCACTTCGACTGAATGGTGTCCCCGGGATTGTGGAACGGGTTGCACATTACATCAGTAAAAGAGTTGTGTAATTTTCTGAACATCTGGAATAGAACAAGTTATTACTTTTAAACACTTTTTTTTGTAAAAAGGCTAGAAATTAACTAACGCATTACAAATTGTATTGCAGGATCGTGTATGTGTGCATGCTCATCCTAAATTCAGGTTTCTTGATATTTCTTTGTATAAAACACAATGTGTGTGTGTGGTAAGGACTCTGCACTCGGGGCAGGGTTACCAAGTTGCCCAGATAACTGCACTGAGAAAATGTAGAAAAGCTCTTTGTATATGCAAAAAATCATTGACAACATTGTAGCAGCTTTTCACACATTACGAGAGATATCACTTTTTCATTGGTTCATAAAATCTAAGCTGAGGCATTGGGCAACAAGGTATAATTTAGTACTTGCACACAAACTATATAACCAGATCAACATCCTGATACAGAGAGAACAAAGTGTGCAGATGTGTATTAAACAATAGAAATGTGGCTTCTGGAGAATGACTCTTGTGGGGATGCGTTTAATTATGATTCGACATGCAATCAATTTAGGCTCAACTTACACTTCTGATTTCATTGTCCCTTAATGATGTATTTGATGAGTCCACAACAATGACAAATTTCACCTTGGAGTTGGTTACATACCCATATCTAGTTTACAAGTTAAGGACATTCGGTTTTCACCTGTAAGAGACTATTTACACTAGTATGTGCAGGGATTCCAGGTCCACTGACTGAGATACTACTTTATTTTACAGGACATATAATAATAATTCTCATACATGTAACATCCAGACCACAACCATTCTACAACAACAACAAGAGAAATGTAATGGTCTATGAATGTGGGCATATAGGAGGATTCCCGCATGTTTCTTGATAGAGGCGTGTACATTTAATTATGTTCTTCAGATGTGTAATAAAGATGTGTTAGCAATCAGGTTAAAAAGATAATTGACCTCAGATCACAGTCTAAAGAAAGATGATCTAATTAAAAGATAAGTCAGGCGCTTGGAGCGCTTGTCTTGTGGGTTTTCCTAATCCTTTAAGGATACACTTTGTAGTCTTCAGTGGGATAGAGCAGACCCAGGTACAGCTCTCTCTGGTCTCCCAAAGATTTGCCCACTGCTGAGATCTTCTCCTCCACCACATCCAGAGAGGTGTGCACTGTGTAGTGAAACTTCAGCTCATTTTGAGTGGGCACACTGCGGATATACAGCGGGTAATTCTGGGAAAGGACACAAAAAGAGTACAGACACACAATAACGAACATGTTAAACTCACCACTTGCACAAAATCTCAACAGCTGTGTGGCAAATCGTAACAGCAGCCACAAGCTAAATGAATGCTAATGTTGTTAGCTGTTAATGTTAGCTCTGTTAGAGCATTTCAACCTGCTGGACCTTCCGGTACACAGAGAAAGCTGACATTTGCTTAGAGACGATTATAAGAATAAGACAAATATTTTCACATAAAAAAACAGGCTATGGATAAAACCTGGCACATTTAACAACAGCAATTATTACCTCTTTTGCGATCACTGCTATGCACACCGCCATGTTAGTGTTCCTCCTCTGAGCTGTCAGATGCTGTCACGTGATATGCTGCATTCACTGCTGTTGGAAAAGTGGCCACACAGAAGAGTACGTGATTTTTAAATATTATGCACACGACGTGTTTTAACCGTATTATTCATGTAACTTATTTATATTGTAAGTTTGTAATCTTATCGACCAAAATGTATCTGTTACATGGTCCATTTATGATTCTGTCTTGACCAATTTCGAATTTTCAATCGCGCGTACAACATTTCTCAGAAGTCCCTGAATGCACCAAAAACAATCTAACGTTTATTTACAGTTTAACGATTTAATCCTAACATGTAGCGCGACCACATTCACGAGTCAACGAAATAAAAATCAATAAAACTAAAATGAATTTAAAACCTAAATTAATTCAAGCAAACGCCTCAAAGCAATCGCTCAGCTGTGTATGCGCAAGTGTCGCGCTGAAGACCCGCGCGAAGGCAAACAAACCACTTCCTCGAAGCTGGTGCTCATATGACTGCTGCATAGCAATGCGAGTGATGTCTGCTGTAACTCTGACTTTCTTTTGTGCAGTAATATGTTGTTCCTTGACAGAAAAGCCACCAAATGTTTCATCTCCAAACATTATCATCATGCTCATGGATGACGTGAGTTATTTTCTCTTTTTTTGTGTGTGTGTGTGTGTTTCAGTTCTGTTTGAGCTGTGAATGAGTTGGACACCCCAGAATATGGTTTTCTCTCTTTTTCCTTCTCTCTGTCTTTGTTTTCTCTTTATCTGTGGGTTCTGAGGAGTACCTCTGTCTCTGTCTTATGTCTGTGCTTGCATGTGTGTTTCACCTTTCTGTGTGTGAATGTGTGGGCAGGAATTGCTAACAAACTCTCCATTCTTTCCCTCTGCTCATCAGATGGGTTGGGGGGACTTGGGGGTGTTTGGCCAGCCCTCTAAAGAGACCCCCAACCTGGATGCCATGGCTGCTCGGGGCATGCTTCTTCCAAATTTCTACACTGCCAACCCGCTCTGTTCCCCATGTGAGCCTGCTGAAAATGTTGTAAAAGCAGAACCTGAACCAGCAGTTCCTGTTTTGCAAGATGATTACATAATTATAGAAGATCATTTCAGTCTCTCATCACAGTTGCAGCCTTCTGTCTCTACTTGTGTTTTTATTGTCACGTCATTAAATTTGTTGGGAGAACACCTGATTAATCAAAGTATAAACACATCGCCTCATTCAAATATAACATGCAAAACAGAGTACAGTATGTTACAGTAATTCTATGGAGGAAAGTAGGTGTTGTAACAACACTGTTGTGAGAAACCTTTAAACTCCAGCTTGAAGGTATCTGAAGGTA
Organism: Oplegnathus fasciatus; assembly: GCA_003416845.1. Lineage (NCBI taxonomy): Eukaryota > Metazoa > Chordata > Actinopteri > Centrarchiformes > Oplegnathidae > Oplegnathus > Oplegnathus fasciatus. The sequence goes on from NTHP01000027.1 coordinate 266,244, forward strand.
TCCATGTAAAATGCTGGATTGAGAATAGAGTTTGTGTGCCTTTTTGTTCACGAAAAGTTCTAAAAACCCTGCGGATAAACTTCAGAACTGCTGGGTAGTCAAGCTGAAAAGCTGCTTTTCTTCTTTTTGAGTTGAAATGCGGAGGTGCAGGTTTTCCCCTGACAGCGGTGGTTAGTGTACATAATTGAGTTGAATCACAGCCATTAATAGGAGTTGATGAATGAAGGGTAGTGGTGATGGTAGCCACAGAAAACAAATTCTCAAAAAGCTGAAAGATTTTGGTGTACACATCAACACTGAGATGCATGCCACAGGAATCCACATTTGTATTAACCAGAACAATTAAGTACAAATGTTGAATTTGCTTTTTTGATTTAAGAATTTAACCAAAGTACTTTATGAGTTTGACAAATTCATTTCTAATGTGATGTTAGTGCCAGAAAGGGGACTAGAGCACACTTGACTCTATTTGTTTACCAGTAAAAAGTATTTGGAAGACGAACATGCAGAAATCTTAATGACTTTTTTCTATAATTTAACGACAGCCAGAGCTGCACTTCTCACCGGGAGGCTGCCTGTCAGAAACGGGTTCTACACCACTAATGCCCACGCCAGAAACGGTACACTCTCAGTATGTCCTTACTGTGCAAATTATCCAGCTGCAAATAATTTCTTGCAGGTTTTCTCATTACTCAGTCCATAATGTACAGTGTGCTATAAAGTCATGGAAAGTTTTGTACACTAAATTTTGACCTTTTTTATAGCATACACACCACAGGAGATAGTGGGAGGAATCTCTAAGGATGAGATTTTGTTACCCCAGATGCTGAAGAAAAAGGGCTACGTCAGCAAGATAGTTGGCAAGTGGTGAGCTCTTTATCTTTCTTTAATCTGGGTTTTTAGAGGTTTCCTGAAGTTTTAGAGGTTACGAGCAGCTCGTCCACTATTCACAGGGTTGGCGGTTTGATCCCCTCCTGTCCGCCCAACCCCAAATTGCTCCTGATGGTCAGGCCAGTGGCTTGTGTGTGTGTGACTGGGCGAACGCAAATTGTAAAGCGATTTTCATAAAGCATTATATATAAATGCTGTCCATGACCATGGATGAACAGTCTAAATGAGTTGAATGATGTGGATCACCATTATCCACTTGTCTTTCGATGTTGGTGGGAAAGTAAATTGGAAAATAAATAGAATATTTATGCTTTTTAAAAAGATTCCATGAATTAAAGAAACAGTGCCCATTTATAGCCAGTACTTAACATTACTGATGATCATTTTCCACAGTATACAATCATTTTATACCAGATTTTTGCATTCATTTTTCCTATTCCTGAAGCATCCATTGATTTGCGTTCCTTTCAGAGTGGTATGAAAATCTTTATGCAGAGCTGGAGCTTGTTTGAGACAGATGATTTATCACACACAATATTATCTGCCTTTTGTTTTTGCTCTGTAGTAATGCACCTGGAAATGATTACTTATTATTAAAAAAATCTTCACAATTTTACCACCAAACACACAACTTTGCTGTGAGAGATTACCTACCTATCTCGAAGTTTCAAGCCTCTGCAAGTTGATTTATAGACTTTACTGAAGTGTCTGGAAACCAATGACAGCCTAACGATAGTAACTGCAATCAAAATAAGTATGTTGTGCTGTTGAAAATGGTGTGTACAGTAGTACCAAGTTTATGTGATTTGTAGTAATGGTCTAAATTTAAAACATGTAGAATGCTCCTTCAGTCACTTTGTTTGTCACTACAGGCATCTGGGCCACAGACCACAGTACCTGCCTCTGGAGAATGGTTTTGATGAATGGTTTGGTGCACCAAACTGCCACTTTGGCCCCTACAACAGCAGCATCAGACCCAACATCCCTGTGTACAACAACTCTGAGATGGTTGGCAGGTAGTATCACACACGAGCACTCAGATATACATAACAGCAGACAGAAACAGAGGCTGAAAATCTATAAAAATCTTCTTTCCCCATGACTCAGAGGAATAGTTTGGCTGGCTGCTCCTATGAGTTGAGTGTCTCCCCTCCTCTTCCTTCTCTGTACCAGCTGTGCTTGTGTATTCCATTTTCCGCCCATTTGTTTTCCCCAAAACAGCCATATGTGTATTCAGGGTCATTGGAACTGGCAGCCGGGCGTGTTTTTCGCTTAGCCGTGGGTTTAATCAGCGTTGCATACCTGGGCCCTGGACAGACATACACACACACATAGACACGCATACACACAGACACACGCACGCCCTCAAGAGACGGCAGGTTGCGTTGGCTGTATGCGGAGACACCTGGAGGAAGTGAAGCGTAAGGAAGAGAGATGCCTGTCACTGCTTCTCTGCTCGCTGCGCCACGCTTCAGCAACACCTCATAACAGTTCCCTCTGCTCAGCTCTGCTGAGACTTCCCAAATATGTCTTTCACCAAAATCTCCTGCAAACACAGTCCGCAAGAGGGAAATTTGCTCCCGTTGTCTTAATGATATTGTCTGCAGTAGTTTCGGTCAATTTAGAGGCAGATTGAAAGCCCTGACAATACAATCAGGTCATTTTGAACGATTCATTTCATGCGGTTGAATAAGCAGAGGAGAGACGGCATGGTGTGGCCTTAGCAGGTATTCAGATGGGATGTTGGCTAATTAATAGTGAAGGTTTATTTAATGAATCATGTCAACCCACTTGTTTTCCAGATACTATGAGGAGTTTAAGATTGACAGGAAGACCGGAGAGTCCAACCTCACACAGATGTACTTGCTGGTAAGTTAAGGCTCACCTGTCCTTTCTAAGGTTGCCTCTATCTCAGATAAAACCCTGTCAGTGGAGCAAAGTAGGTACACCCAATTTTGTCTCAACAGTTTCCTTTGTAAAGCAATTAATAGGATAATAGGATAGAATAGAATACAACTTAATTGTCCACCAGAGTGGAAATTGTCTTTGCCTCACCAAAACATAAAAGCACAAAAATAAATCATGTATTTAACAAATTAAAAGTGCAAAGAAAGCCTGATTTTGGCCTTTGATCATTACCGTGCTTTTCACCAGCAGAAGTGGATGGTTGACTTTTGCGCATGCTCATCTTGATTATATCTGCTGCCTACGCCAGTCCCTCCCATTCTGTCATTCTGTTCCTAAAGGGATCAAAAGCAGCCTGCGGAGACACACTGCGTACTTGAGAGGTGTAATGTGTCATCACAACAAGAGGACTGATCTGTGGAGTAGAGCTTCGCAAAGCTCATATTAGCACGTCGTGTGGGACTAGACTGGTTTCAGTTGTGCAGTTCTTAATGTGGCTGATTGTGGCAAAACTTTGAAATACCAGCTTATAGCTCTGGTTGTTAAAATTGGTTTTGCCAGAAGCAAAAATACAGTTACAAAGTTTGGCATCAGTCCTCATAGGACATGCCATGCTTGTGTTAACACTGCAAAAAAAACAGTGTGCCACAGATCAGCACTATAACCAACACTATGAGATATACACGGTGAGGTCGTTCTTGCTCAGCACTGTTTTGAGAGTTAGTATGCAAAAGTTAATATACTGTCTACAAACTGTAAGGTGTGCGCCAACTGAGCTGCTACTTTGCAACATAAATTCCAAGTTGAAATCAGAAAATTTCACATATAGCCGGTAAAGTGCTTTTCCATTTCTTAGTATATAAATGATGACTTTTCTAAGTGAACTTATAACATATATGATAGAATTACACTCAGTTGCCACTTACTAGGTAAAACTAATGCAGTCTAGTACAACAGCCCTGCATCAACACCTCTCTAAAACAGTTGAAACAAAAACTGAACATTATAACCTTGTGTTTATTGCAGGACTGTTGTATGAAACTGCATTAGTTTTAGCTAGGTGTACCTAAAAAAAAACTGGCAACTGAGTGTACATACTCGAAACATGGTGAGAATTAGTGTGTGGTATGCAAGTGAGAAAGAGGTTATTTACTTCATACAGCTTGACTGCAGTACTGTGAATGAAGCTACAGTAAATCATTTGACATCTGCACTGACAGTGTTGTAACACTCTCTCACACCTCCCACCTCTACAGGAAGGTCTTGACTTCATACTCCGTCAGACTGAGGCCCAGCGGCCCTTCTTCCTCTACTGGGCAGCCGACGCCACTCATGCCCCTGTCTATGCCTCCAAACGCTTCCTAGGGAAGAGCCAGCGAGGCCGGTACATTAAATCCTTCCTCACTGACTCTTTTATTGACACACAGTCCAGCAGATGCATAAAGGTTGTAAATGAATGTATTCCACATGGGGAATGATATACGCTGTGATTGTCTGTGTTCTGCAGGTATGGTGATGCAGTGATGGAGCTAGACTACAGCGTCGGTCAGATCTTGTCATGGCTGCAGAGTCTGGGCATAGAAAATAATACCTTTGTCTTCTTCACCTCAGACAATGGAGCTGCTCTAACGTCTGGCCCAAATGAAAGTAAGCGCTAAATTCAAATGCACACACACTTGTTTTTTTCTTTGTGAAACAGAATCGGTGCATTTTTGTCTAAGTCTGACTCGTTTTCTGTCCTAGATGTGTGTACGTGATTTGATACGTGGATTATGTGTGTTTTTGTGCTTCTGACTCCTCAGGTGGCAGCAACGGGCCGTTCCTCTGCGGAAAGGAGACCACCTTTGAAGGGGGCATGAGGGAGCCGGCCATTGCCTGGTGGCCTGGACACATCAAAGAGGGCACGGTGAGAATACCCCTGTGATTTAAAGCTTTTACCAAATAAAGCCTCCAAAAATATCCAACGCGATCATTCACTTAATCCTTGCCATCTTCCCTAGAGACCAGTCTAGACTTAGACCCAGGATCCAGAGCCAGTTTTTTTTTCTTCTAAGCACTGCTGCTCTCTAATGTTCGGCCTATCAACAGGTACCAGGAGCTGAAATGTTTTCTGTAAAGCTGCAGGGAATGTACAGGGCTGCAAAGCAGGTTGAGAGTAAAGGAATAATTATTTCACTAATCCTCTCTCTTGAATGATTGTTGCTTTTTGTTTCATTTGTGTATCATTTACCACTTTACATGTGCACACTCTGATCCATTGGCGCCGGAACCCGTTAATCTTGAATATGTTCAACTTCTATCGAGCGATTGAACTCCAGAAACAGTTAAGATAAACTGTGTGATTACGGACACGAAGCGTGTGGGCGCTTTTTTCCACTGTTTCCTCAAATATGTTTGGCTGGAATTAATGCCCCAAACTCTCTCTCTCTCTTCCCTCCCTCCCCCTCCCCAATTTAACCCCCCACCCACACTGTGATCCTCTAAGCCTGTGCGTTCTGCAAATGACTTTTAATTGTATTAGGGGCAGCTGTGACACGGGGCTGTGACGCAGAGGGATTTGGTGGAGGAGCGAGCGGAGGCTGCAGTCTGCAGTAAGCCTTGCCCCTGGCTCATCTCACAGGGGTGTGCTGGGGCCTGATAGCACAGCAGAGTAGCGAGGGAGAGGGGGATTGGGAGCGTCTTAAGCGGCTAATCTGTTTGTGTGTTTGCTGAGGTTGGATTGAGCTGTAATGAGGACTTCAGTATCTGAATATGCCAGGCGCTCAGGATAAAGGAACGGAGGGGTGGAAGGGGGGGTACAGGGAAGGAAGCAAGGAAGGAGTAAAAGAGGTGGCTGGTGTAGAAAGGAGAAAAGGAGGAGTGCTAAAGACGCTGGCACTGCCACACTGCCAGGAACGTTGTTGTGTTCGCAGGGCTTTGCTGCACCTGTACCACATTATAATTGACCAATGTGTCTGTGTGTACATGTCTGTGTAATTTCTGTTTGATTCTACATACCTACATATGCATGCTTTTGTACGTGCGTTGGATCAGTTGTATGTGTGACAGATAACTTCCTAGACCAGCGGAAGAGGCACAGATGTAAATAATATTACGAGCAATGCAGAGCATCACAAAACACCTATATGTGTGTGTTTGTATTTGCAGTTGTGGCTTGGCTGTGAGAACGGGGGTCAGTAGATCCTCCCTGAAGCTCTCTGGGGTTGTGATGACAAAGCTGCTTTGTTGGAGCTACTGTACTCCACAGCTCCGGATTTATCACTCTGTGCTGCTTGGGAGGGAGGACAGACCAGGCACAGGGTTGCCCCCTTCTCTTGTTTGTAGTCTTCTGAAATCTCTGTTGATCTGTGCATTGAAAAGTCCATAAGCTCTTGGAGCAAAATGCTGGAGACAACAAACAGCCATGCAAGCCTTTGTTAAACGGGGATTTCAGCAGGTTTATTGTGCCGACTGAGCACAGATGCATCTTTACAGTATTAAGATGAGAAGGCAAGTTTTTGGGAGATTGGTGATGGAAAGACCACTTGAGTGTGTGTTTCCACATGTCTTAAACAGACGAAAACTATTTTGAATTGTTGTCAGTGAGTCATTCACTTATATTTAGGAGGATGGAAGGGGGTGTACTGGAATGAATGAGCATGGTTGATCTGAAGCAGGTGCAGATTCAACATTCTCCCAGTGCCTGACGGGGGGTAGGGGGGTGGTGGCTATAGGAACAAAGATGGGGAGGTGGCCCCACAATGTTGTCGAGCGTCACAATCCCTTTTGTTGTGTTTTATCAGGCAGCAGACACACAGGCAGAGTGGCAGAGAAAGAGATAGAAGCACTGCCTCCTCAGATAACCAACATCACCACTCACAACACAGAAAGAAACGAGAGAAAGAGAGGGAAAGAGAATGTGACATTAATAGAGAGTGATGAGTCAGTCAAAAAAATTGAAAGAACAAAGGGTGAAGAAAAAATGAAGTTCAATGCGTAGACTGCAAGAGAGGGCAGAGCTAATAAAGGAAGGAAATAAAAGATGGCAACTCGTGAGATAAAATCCTCTGTCAGACCAGTCTGAGTCTAAAAGTTTTGGGTTTTGGTCATGCAAGTTATTACCAACTAAATGTCAGTTTTGCTTCTTCTTGTGTCCTTTTGTCCCGTCTTCTTTAATGGTTTGTGTGTGTCTGTGTGAGGGGGACTTTAAAAAAAAAAATGAAGTGAAGGACTAAATCTGCTAGTGTTTGTGTGTGTGCGCGAGAAAGAGTGTCTGGATGTGCAGATAGATCATGGAATGCATTGCAAAGCCTTTTCTGTGGCTAGTTCTGTGGATACAGAAGAAAAGGGAATTCATTTCAGTGCTTAGGAGCTTGTGTGTGTGTGTGTGTGTGTGCTGGCTGCCGATAGGAGCACAGCAGCACATGGCGGTGCAGCTGCAGAGGCCTGATAGCGCTATCTGATTGTGAGCGTGCCGTCTCCCTCTAAGGCTCGCTCAGGAGAGAATGGAACGGAAGATCAAGGATGACAGCGAAAAAATGGCATTTTATCTGAAAATAGTTCAAAGTTTATAAATAAAATAAAGCTTTTCACTGGGACTGGGAGAAGGAGATAAAACACCAGCTCGCTCCAGCTCCAGCCGCCTGCTTGCCCGGGCCTTGTCCTCTCCCTACTTCCTCTCCTCTTTTTCTTCGCTCCTCCTTTTTCCTTTTCCCCCCCAAAAAACTCATTTAGAAAGAGAGGCATTTGGAGGTTTTTATAATAAACCTGCAAGCAGAGATTAGAGAGGAGACTGAAGAAATGCACCTCTTTCCTACATGTGTACACACGACCACACATGCAAACCTCCTATCATGACTATGCATTGTTACCTTAGCAAAATCAACAACAGATACTGCCATTAAATAGTGTGTGGGTGTGTGGGTGGGTGGCGTACACCTACCAAGGACCCATGAGGACCAATTTGAGTTTTAGTCCTTGAGAGGACACTCTTGTGTGAAATGGCTTCTCATACTGCAGACAGTGGTTGTGTTTTTTTAATTTATTTATCCTATTTGCAGGTGAGTTTCCAGTTGGCCAATGTGATGGACCTGTTCACTACCAGTCTGGCTCTGGCCGGCATCAGCCCTCCTGATGACAGAACCCTTGACGGACTGGACCTGACACCAGTCCTGCTAAACCGCTCACACACACTCCAAAACAGGTGAGTACACATTCTAGCTGTTGCAGGATTTTACCAGTTGGATAGAGATTTGTGGTGTTTGTGGCCGGACGGACCAAGATCCCCTTCATTTTTCAACAACGCTTTTTATGTTCATGATCACATCCCA
>NTHP01000027.1:279172-295173 GCA_003416845.1 Oplegnathus fasciatus
AAAAAAAGATGTGTGTCTTTTTGTGTATTCTCTTACAGGGCGTCAACTTTTGTCCAGGCCAAGAGGTCCCGGGTGTGACTACTCACGAGCAGAAAGAGCACACAATGCAGCCAATCATTTTCCACGTGGGACGGGATCCTGGGGAAAAGTTCCCTATCAGGTTAGTTCTCTGAAAACTTAATCTCTTCTTACAGCTGATTTCTGATAGGGGGACGGAGGAGAGAGGAGAGGGAGACAAGAGAGGGTAGTCAAGCAGGAACAAGTGAAGAGATGTTGGAAAATGAACGGGAGAGGGGCAAGAATAGGAAGGCAGTTTGCCTGTTGGTAGCGCAGAATGTGTATGAGATCAATGCTGATTCAGTGGCATGAAAAAGAAGGCGGCAGATTGATCCGCTCAGCCAGAGCGCGCCTGATTACACCCTTCTCTTTGTGATTGCAAACAGCTCCTTAAAGATCACTATCTGGCCCTCAACCCTCCGGTGCACCGCTGCAGGTTAAAATTGCAAGATAAATTGTTCAGGTCTAAATTGAGAGCGAGTGCTGTTTAATGGAGTTTTGTGTGTCTCTGCCTCAGCTCAGAGGAGAGTTAAGAATCGCAGAGAGGAGAGAGTGACGCCAGAGGACACAGACAGCCAAGACTGAAATAAGACTATTACTAAATAAGGGTGCAAAGATAGATGAGCATCATCTTTTACTGCGTGCTGTCAATGTAGAATATTTATGTGATCTTTTAGAAAAAATGACGCAAGCTGACACCATGACTAATACATTAAGATAATCTCAAAATCGCTTTGATGAGAGAATATTCCTTTTGTGCGCAGTGTTCGCTTTGGCTCCCCGCTGCCATGAAACCTCCTAGATTGACCTTTCTTTTCTGCCTTCTGCAGCTCTGCCTCTCAGATTTTGTTCTGGCCTCATCTCCTGGTTTTCCTCCTGCTCGAACTGCTCTCAGTTCTGAAGTGAGATTGGATGATAAAACATTAATGTTGTTTTTGCCCACCTTTTAGCCTTGCTATTCACTTGGAAGAATAAAAAAAGCAAAAAAAAACAATCAATACGCAGCCATGTGTTGTGTTGAGTGGTAGATGTGCGCATACGCACGCTTACTCGTTTTTCACAGGGGTCATTGAGTTCGTCTACAAGGTCACCCTCCCCCCTCTACACCCAGCTGCATGATCTCTTCGCTGTTCACGCGCTGTTCTTCTATCCACTCTAATCTGCAGTATTCAGTACCGTTCCTCTCCAAACTTTTGCCTTACTTTTTCCTGTGTTACTTCTCTCTCTCCACCTACCCCTCAGCTCACTTCTCACCACTCAGCTGCTGTCCCTCTGCGTCCACTGGGACCGTTCTCCTCCATCCTAGTTAAGTGTGTGTGTACACACATGTGTATGTGTGCGTTTTGTCCGTGTGCTCCTCGGTCCCCCAGCTGGACTGGCTGCCTGGCCATCATTAATCTCTGTCTGCACCTAAAGAGCCACTTAAGATGATGTAGGGCCTGTCTGCACACATACCTTCACTACTGTCGCAGACTGTGATATAGTAAAGAGCGCACACACACGCACAGAACTTTCCTGAACAGTCACCCAGGAAAACAGTGCAGATTATAATTATGCAATCTAGGAGAGAATTTGGCAACAAAATTGTTGTCATTTTTAGTTTCTAGTTGTTTTTTTCTTTTGTCTTAGAGCTGATTACAAACATACGCCTGGCTGCCATTGTTTCAGACACATTTGATTGGAGTTGGAGGATGGCAAGGATGTGTTGGTGTTCCACCTTTCCAGGATGAAACACAGACCCAACCAGGTGTGCATGTACCTAACCCAGTGAGTTGGGATCCCACTTTGCCCTCCATCTCTGTGACCTAAGGTCCCGAGGTTAACACATCCTACTTTCTCACCACCTACCTCAGCTCACGTCCCCAGAGCCCCGGTCATCCAGAGTGTAGTCCCAGCCCTAACACTGCAGGCACCATGCACCGTCTGGCCTCATCTGCTGCCTGCCACCAAGCTCTTGTGTCCCCAATCAATAGTCCTTACTGAAGTGCTCAATTTCCACCGGGGTGGAGAAGATGGTGGAGGGGAGGGGTAGGCAGGACAGATGTATTTGATTGTCTCCTCAATTCCCCCACCTTCTGCTACTGTGTGTGTGTGTGTGTGTGTGTGTGTACGTGTGTGTTCCAGCAATAGTGTTATGAATCAGTAATCAGAGTGGTGACACACCTGAGCAATGCCCCCATCCCCCTTGGGTGCCATACATTATAAATCAAAAGACTCCATTTGCATACAGCCTGCTTATTATTCCAGAATTTGCCTCTACACCAGTAGGCTAAGGGTTATAATCATGATAATGAGCTGTGCTGACTGTGGGCTTTTTATTATTTGTTTGCAGAGGGGGCATAAACAAATGATATTATTAGTTTTTGATTTAGAGGTCTGCACTGTAAGATTTTGAATACATAGACAAAACAATAGAAAACTTACTGTCTCACGCAAGTTTCTCAGCACATGGCATGCTTTGCTTGCTGACTTGTATGGAGAAACTGAATACTTATAGCAGTCTGATAAATCTCCCTTACATTTACTCCTATTAAGTTGCTTCATCACTTATCACAAAATGAATCGCAACAATGAGTAGCGGGCACAAGATAGGAGGGGAATGAAATATCCCTCTTGCTGATCGAGATCGGACGAAAGCAGAATTTGCGATTTTAGATAGCTGAAGCAATTTAATCTGAATGTCTGATTTTTAACCGAAGGGAGTAATTCGTTTTCTCCCTATCAGCTGGGGTCGCAGTGCGTACATAGTTAGCTTATGACGAATGTGGCACACCAAGAGAGAGACTAATTGCAGCGAGTGCACTACCAGTCGAGTAATTGTAGGGGAAAGTAAAGACTGAGAGTATCAAGGAAAGGAGCAGGTGCTGGCTGATGGAGGAAGCCTTGCTGCCCTGTGGGAGATCTAAGAGGGAGGGTAGGTGTGAGCTGGACAGGGCCCGGGGTTATTACTCTAATTGACACTTCACCTCACACACATGCACATGTTCCCCAGGGGCCAATCAGAGGGTTGGGTTTGCAGTGGAGGGAGGATGGAAGGCTGGCACAGGTGCTGCCGGCGAGTGTATCAGGGGTGTAATTGCACTGCTGATATTTGTCTGTCCGTGTGTCACGCCACCAGACGCCCACTCCCCCAACACACACACACACACACACACACACACACACACACAGCCCATTAACCCTACAGGTCCTATTGAGAGCAGCGTTCCTTTGAAAGCCTTCAGGGCCCCTGTGTTTTACACACTGAATATAATAATGCACAGAGGTGTTCGGGCCCACTGGTGTCCAACAGCAGTAATTGAGAGACAGGGGATGGGATACGGGTTACATAGTTCACCCTGCTGAGTGTGCTTTCCCAAAGGGTGCCCGAGTGGACAGCCTGTGTGTGTGTGTTTCTGTGTTTGTTGTTGAAAGCTACAGCATGTCCCCGCTCTGATATAATGAGTAAAGCTTGGACTGGATACATGTGCGCAATGCATTCACTGCAACACTCCCTGTCAAAAAGGCACAAATTTAGGGATTATGTTCATCGGTGTGTGTATGTGTGTGTTCGTATGTGTGGTTATGTGTTAGGCTTTTCAGTTCATAGTAAAATGACTGAAACAAATGGACATACAGATTCAGAATAAAAACAGACTGGGTAGTTGTGTCGATGTGGGTATGCACTGTGCATTATAGGCAAACAACTGTATATATGTGGAAGTGTGTGTGTATGTATACTTGCATGTATGTGACCAGTAGATCAATTCAAACTCATTCAGTATCATCTTTGTTGATGTTTAAAGACATTGTTTCACTTGGCATTCTACATCTGTAAGACTTTCACTGAAAAAGATGAACATCAGATTTGAAAAAATTAGCAAAATAACAGCAAAATAATCGACTATTTTAACAAAGGATGAATGTTTCAGTCATTTTTCAAGCAAAAATGCCAAACATCCATTGTCCTAATTTCTAAAATGTGAGGATTAGCTGCCTGTCCTTGTCATGTATCATTGTAAATTGAATACTTTTGGATTTTTGACTTTTGGTCAGACAAAACAAGACATCTGAAGATGTCATCTTAAGCTCTGGAAATTTGTGTGTGCAAATTTTGACATTTCATTTCGATTAGTCCAAAAAAAGAATCTGCAGATGATAGATAATGAAACTAATTGTTAGTTGCAGCCTTACCATGTGTATTGTGTGTTCACAGTGTTTTGACTAAGGAGTACCAGGATGTGCTGAGCAGGATCTCTCTGGTTGTGGACCAGCATAAGAAGACTTTGTTGCCCGGTATTCCCCAGCTCAACATGTGTGACGTGGCTGTGATGGTGAGATTTACACAACGTGAATAAATATATCTGTTACTTTCATGGTGCACTTTGTTGGTGAAATCTCAAAAAAAGAATATGTTGTGAAAAGAGGCTGCGTTGTGTGTAGCAGTTAACTCTTTTCCCGCTATACCCAGAGGCAGTGGACCAAAGCCAGTTCAGTCTTCACAGCACATACTGTATGTTTCTTTTGGGCCAGCAGCCCTCAAAGCCAGGCGTGTTTGCACCTTATCTCTCTGTTCTCTCCATCGCACCTGTACATCAGATGAATAAATACATACTGTAAGAGAAATTGATAAACGCCTTTATAGAGAAATTGAGAATCAATGAAAGTCTCTGAATAGAGATCTTTTCTCAGATGCTATCTGGTTTCAGTCTGCAGACTATTAATGTTCCACTTCAACAGATTTAGCTTTTATTTTCATATTTGTTTATCCCTGTTGCTAACTCACTCAGGAATGTGTATCATGTGATCACCTTAATCTGGACTTTTCCTCCTTGATTGTGTGTCTGTGTTATGCTTTAGGGGGAAAAAATCTCTTGTCGGATTATTTAAGGCAGTGACTTTGTCACCCAAGCATCCAGAGACTGTGAACTACACTGCTGTGGATTAATTTGTGGCATAGCACTGCCCCCTTGTGGTGAAGAAAATAAACACAATTTAAAGTAGGGTTAGAGTGAATCATGTTTCTGTCCTGTAGTATAATTTCTTATCTTGTGTCATGCTAATATGGATCTATTGACGTTTTATATCTTGTATCTCAAGCAAGCCATTATCTGTTGGTGCCATTATCCAAAAAAAATCCGCTTTAATGTACATTTCCATGATGGAACAATATTTATTTAATGACACAGGATACACATTATTGCTAAGCCAGAGGAAAAAGACTTTTCCAGACATAACAGGACAGGAAACTGTGGCTACCTAATAGGTGAAGACCCTCGTGGCACAGGGCAGAACACAAAACAGCTAAACTCTTACAAGACAGTTTTAAATCTTCCTGTAAGTAAATAATATCTTTGATAACTTAATGTTTTTGTGCTTAATGCGATGGCCGCTCTCTGTTACAGAACTGGGCCCCCGCAGGCTGCGAGAAGTTAGGAAAGTGTCTCAAAGCACCCAAGTCTGTGCCCCTGAAGTGCGACTGGCCACACTGAGAGCAAAACTGCTGAACCAGGCACGAGGAGGAGGAAGCAAAACCTGAAGATGTGCTTTTCCACAGAACAACAAACAACCTTTTTATTTAAAAGGACATGTTTTTGAATTCTTTGTGAAATGGTTGATGCACAATGCTGAAGAGAAGGGCATGGGGTAAAATCAAGGGAATTATGTTGTTCTAATGACATTACATTGATTATGCAAATAGCTTTTACAGCTGTGATTTTAATGAGCCAACACGAGGTCTACCTGCTCTGGAAAAACACTACATCAAGAGTCATTTTAGTGACGTAGAGCAGATAGAGAAATGTATTTATTTTAATCATGCCTAAAGTGATAAATGACACCATGTTTATTGGATTCACTCTGTGTCTTTTTTTTTTTACATGTGACATTTAATAAAAAGTGATTTTTATTACATTGTATCATGACTATTTTTGGAACAGACCGTAGATCCGGTACATTCATAATGCACGCATAATTTGCACATGGGTCTCAAAATACCTGACAGTCAACGCGCAATTTCACTATGAGTTAGATGGGTGAACACTAAAACCTCTAATTATTTATTGTCCAACACCTAGTGACATTTCTGCAGTTGATTTGTTCATCATGATGTAATCGTAAATATGTTCACCTCAGCCTCAGTTTTACAAATAAAATGAACCAAACTCTCTATTCAGTTTGACAGATTAATGGCAGGCCCTGGTGGAGATTACTCTATGTCTCTGTGTATCCTTTCCTGTAAAAGTCAGTCTCGTTTAGCTTTTTCGGTAGATGTGCCAAGTAGCTGCTGGTGTGAAAATATATTGTTACTAACAGTCATTTCCTATACAGCTAAAAGGAAATTGCTTGTTTCAGGAAACAGACAGAGCGAGCTGTCTTTTGCGAAAGAAATCGCACCATCATGTCAGAGGATCATAGTAAAAGTCCAACCATGGACGTGGACGCTGCTTTTCTCAAATCCAAGAGGGGGATCCTGAAAGTAGCAGAGATGGTGAGACAATTTGCACGTCACCAAAAGTTTGAACATATTCAGTTTGTTTGTAAGATGTGCTAGCAATGTCCTGTACACATACTGTAGAGGGGTACAGATACAGTACATGAGACAATAACAAAGTAGCGTCACAAGTTATTTGCTATGTATGTTAGTTAACAATGTTTCTAGAACTAGTTTGTTGATAGCAGTGACCCACATCAACATACCAGGAGCATTTTAGAGGCCAAAAGAGCAACTGGATCAGTTGTTCATGTAAAAAATGTGATGTGGAAACATTAAGAGGAAACGCAGTTCCTCTTTCTCTACATAAACTGGAATGTGCAACATGTTGTATGAAGGAAGACAACGAGTGAATCAGACAAGCTGATCTGGTCTGCTAGAAGTTTACTTAAAAATCTCAAGTCATCGTATTACAATTAGATAATGTGTTAATATCTAAATTTATGAGGTGTGTATAATGTATTTATGTTTTCTGTCACAGCAGTAACATTTTTTGTGTGTATTGTGTCTCTGTTTCTGCTTTAGGCGACTCTGTTTGTGGCATTTGTGTGTTTCAGTGTAGCATCCACACCAAAGTACATTGCAGCCTCCGTGTTGGAGTTCCTGATCACTTTATTTCTGGTGTTGCTATACCTGCTCAAACTCAACAAGAGGCTGACTTTCTTCTTCTGGCCTCTCATTGTGGGTGAAGTTTCACAGGATGACATACTAACCTACTGTACTTGTCAAAGTCATTTCAAAGTACTTATACCATAAGTTCTTCTTCTTCTCTTTTCTTCTCTTCAGGATTTTTTCAATTCAGTGTTTGCAGCATTCTACTTTATTGTCTTGAGCCTGATGGCTTTGGCTACATACACTGTCACAGGCACACTGGTTGGAGGGGTGAGAAATATTTTTTTAATCTATAATTGCAATCTCAGTTGTGTGAGCCAAGTTTGATATATGGATTTTAGTTTCCCCCTAAACACCATTAAATATCCAACGTATCTGTGTTCATGTGCTGTAGCCCAACAGTATGGAGTCCCCTTGAAGATTTAGATGTAACACACACACACACTGGACCCCGGATGTACTGACGTGTGTAATGCATTTATTTTGAAATCTGCTCTCTATTTGCAGATAGTTGGTCTCATGTCAGCTGGGCTGCTGTGTGCTGACAGCTACATGCTTTTCAGGAACATCACATTCAACCAGCCAAGAAGTGAAACCCAGAATCAAGACTACAAATGAATGCATCAATTACAGTAATTTAACACAGTATGTGAGCATCAACAAGTCCAAACCCCCTACCACTGATAACTTCCCTATGAGCATTGGATCTGAATAACTGAGTGTATTGTAAGGCTGTACTGTGTACAGTGTGTTAGATTCAGGGTATTTAAGATTCCAGCTGTAATTCAAAATGATGCTGCGACTTATTTGTGCATTTTTTGAAAGATGTTTTATGGATATTTTTTAAATGGATATAAATCTTATGGAAACAACAAACATCAATAAAGATTTTTCGTTGCTTTGTGACACAATGAGTTGGATATCTCCACTGGGTGGCTCAGGATTGTGTTGTAGTATGCAGCCGGGGGCATCGCATTTCACATCTGGAGAAAGCAGATGCTGCGCTTTTTTTTTTTTGGAGCTCGCGTTGCGTTTCCGCGCTGTCATTGTTTCCGTTTCCACCTCCGAGAAGCCTCACGCCTCCACATATCTCTTTTTGTTTTGCCCCGAATCCGTTACGTTGCTTGTAGTTTGCGGCCATCTGAAGTTCGAGGAGAGTTTAAAAAAAATCCTTTGCAACCATGGGGGACATCGAGGCTCCCAACTCGAATCGGCCGCGCCAGACCACCCTACTCTCTGTTCTTCCAAGCAAGGAGTTCGCCTCCTCAAGGAAAGGCATGCTGCTTATTGCTGAAGTGGTAAGAAATGACCAGAGGAATCACTCCTGAAACAAACCAAACTGTTACTGTACCATTGTTTCGCCTGTTGCGCACAAACGTCAAAGCGCGCTGCGCGTTTTGGGATACTTTTATTTGCTCTTTTCTAACAGTTATGGCTGCGATAGAGACGTGTTGCTTTTATCCACATTTAGAAATAACTTTAACAGACTGTTTAACTGTCGTTTTTGAATATAGGTCAGTCAGTTCCCGTCACAAGGTTTCCATTAGTAAAGGGAGGAGCAGTGAGGGTTTATAGCAGTATGAGGTAAACTTCTAAAACTTGAAATAAACATTTATACTGATTATAATGGACAAACCGCACTAAGACTACTATAACCAGCATTGTCATATGAGTCATATGTACTGACAGTGATCAAGATAAATAACGGTCCAAGCTTCTTTCAATCTCTCAGTGTTGTGTCAATTTGTCCATAATCGATTTAATTAGTTAATAGTAAAGTTCATAGAGGAGCAGTTCAAATGGATTTCAACAAACCAGGAACTGCAAGCCTATACGTGTGTCAGTGTGATGGTGTTGGTGGTGAGGATGGGGGCGTAGGGGGGTGTCACCGGCATCATGCATTTCTTGCGGGAGGGGTCTTCTCGCAGTAACTGTGTTAAGAATGCTGTATGAACCCTCACATTTGTGTCATGAGACATTCATCTCATGTCGGGCTGTGAGAGAGCAGTCATCCTCCCCAACAGTCACATCCTTCACTCTATTGCCATAACATGTAGCCTGGAGCACAGTCCTCACTGTGTGTGAATGCAGAGCTCAGCAGCCCCCTGCACTCACACACAAACACACACACACACACACAATACAGCCTCTTTACTGCTACTTAACAATGTGACTGTGATCTTCAGCCCTGGGCTAAAACGCTTCTGTAGAACTAAACTAAAATCCCACTGGCCTCTACTGACAGTAGTGTGTCCTGCTACGTGCATGTAGGCTGGAGTGCACATCTGGTTTAAACTTGGTAAGACTCAAAGCTTTTGGGCATTTGTGATATACTGTGCAGGGTTTCCGTCAGGTTGTAATACAACCAGAGATGGTTGTATTACAACCACAGTATAACAAAGTGGTAAAATCACTGACAAGTGGTATATTTTGTCATAGCATATTGTCATATTGCCCAATCCTAACTGGAACTACGTTTTACAGAAGAAAAAGACATGCTGTGTAATTTTTCACTGCAATAATTCATTGTATTTGATTTAGGGCAAAAGTCTCAGAGACAAATATCCCAAATCCTGGGCAACTGACACCAAAACTATCTTCCTGCTTAGATACCACTAGATGTATGTGAGAGACTTTTTCTTTTCTTTTAATGAACAAGTAAATTGGAGTTCATTTGGTTTTAACTTTGAGTGTACAGTAGGTTTACCAATGGTATTGTTACTATTCATATAATGATATTCCTGATATTCACTGTATTGTGCCATGTGCACTGTGTGAGTGTGCAACCTCCTTGCTGTAGCTGGAAGGTTATTCTTCTTGGAATATACTGTAGTATAATATACAGTTGTATTTTGTCTTAGCTTACAGGCAGTGTTCAATCCACAGTGACTGAACTCAACTGTTAGATGTGAGTCTTCCACAGAGAGCGTAGCTTTACCATTCTTGGGAGTATTAGTCAGACACATATCCTGCTGAGCATGCATTATTATACACAGTGTGTCAGACCTCCATGTATTTCTTATTAGGATTCTCAGTCTCAGCCAGCAACAGGCCCAATAAGGAATGTGAAATCACGGGGTGTATACTGAATGTGCTGTAAAAAGATTTTTGTAGCATTTGAAATATTTTCAAAATGCAAACAAGCTGTTAATAAAGGGTACGTGGGGTGGTAAATGTGCGCAGTGTGCCTCCTCCCTAGGTGGTATAAACTGAAAAACTAAGGATTGTCTTAATTCTTAGCTCAGCTCAGTATGTTTCTGGCCTCAGGATTTATGATGTTTTTGTGAGTTTAAAAGTCCACATATGCACTCACAGCTAGTTTCACTACCTCCAATACCTGCTCATTTGACTCATGGCATACCTTTTAAGGGCAATGCATTGAGGACATGCTCTCTCCCATCTGATCCCACTTCAAAATACAGTTTGTCTTTACTGCAGAGTTTGCAAAACCAAATGATAATGCGATTAATCGATTAGTAATTGGACAGAAAATAAATCATCAATGTGCTTTTTTATTTTTATTCCATTGTAAACAGAATATCTTTGGCTTTTAGACGGTTGGTCAGGCAAAACCACATATCTGTAGACGTCACCTTGGGTCCTGGGAAATTGTGATATGCGTTTTTCATTGTTTTCACCATTTTTATCGACTAAACGATTACTCGATTAATGAAAAAAAAAGCAACAAAAACATTATTGCTAATTGAACTAATTGTTAGTTGTAGCCCTAGAGCAGTCTCACTCTCTAGACACTGAACAACATGCAAAATTATTTGCCATACTGATGTGATGGTTGATTTCTTTTTTTGCCAGATTATCTACAGGACAAGAAAATCATGTGCTGTTTGAGTTGTTCGGTGCAACTTAGTGATCGCAGCATCCCAGACTTTATTCTCCATAAGCAAACATACCCGAGGATATACTGAGAAACTCAGAGAAAAGCTTCCATAGTCAACCTGTAGGTGTTGTCTTATTACGGGGAAATCTTGTGGATCCCTGACAGGATGCTGCTGAGTAGTAGCATTTTTTAAAGAGCAGCAGCTGCAGCAGTTTGGGTTCAGTCAGGGGGAGTTCCTAACCTCAGGGCAGTGTAGGATGACTGACTGAGACAAAGACAAGATGGCCGGGCCTGTTTGAGATAACAGTGTCTGGACTTGCTTTCATTTGCACTGATGTGGTGTGTCCAGCCCTTCTAATGGAGAACGTCAAACACAGGGCAGGCTCATTTTACTCGCCTTGTAACTACTAGTGACTCTGTTGCACACAGCGCGTCTTAACGTCTTCTTTCATTATTACAGCTTCGTGTTTGTGGGTGTTTGCACAAGTGTGCTTGTGTGTGTGAGAGAACGAGAGGGATTCAGTGTAACAGTGCAGGAGCCTGTGTGAATAAACATTGTCTTTTAACAGCTGTATCTCCTTACAGGAAGTGGGCCTGAAGCTGTAATTCGCACAGGCTCACAGCTTTGGGGCAGTGTAACATTATCTTAAAGGGAGAAGACCAAAAAAGATTCGGGCTTCATTTTATTTATCAGTTGGATTCAAAATGTAAATTTGCCTTTGGCTTCAAGCAGCTCAGTGAGAAACAGATAAATACATTACATACATAAAGTCAAGACAGGAGAAACCAATAAGTACCTTCTTCAATGTCTCTTTGTTGTCTTCAATCACAAGAGGAAACAGATTTTTAGTTTACCCTTTGCTCAAGACTTCTGTCTTAAACTTTTTAGTGATTTAAACATGTTCCACTTATTTCTCTCTCCCTATTTTTAATTGTCTCTATAGGCTCTGTCCTTTGTGTCATTTGTGTGTTTCGCGGCATCCACAGCGGCAGCCTTTGTGACAGTTCCCTTGCTGGAGTTCCTGGCTGCTCTCTTCTTGTTGTTCGCTTACTCCACCAAGTTCAATGAGAGGTTTAAAGGCTTCCTCTGGCCACTTATGGTGAGAGCAATTTTCAAATAAAAACATAAAACTTTGCAGCAGATATGCATGCTGAAAAACTGTCTTTCAGTGCTAAAAGAAGAAAATATAAAGTTTGATGTTTCCTCTGAATCAGGGTGTTTCTTTCTTGTCTCTCAAAGGATTTCATGAGATGTGTGACTGCCTCCATTATCTTTTTCATCATCTCCATAATTGCCGTGTCCAAATATTCAGACGGTTCCTCTAAGGCTGCTGGGGTAAAGTCGACTTTTGATCTCTCATCATAGCCTACACACCATAATTTATGTTTGTAAATAATTTAAGTGCACGCAACACACTTAGCCTTTGTCCAACAACCTCAGTTCTTAATTCACCCATAGTTTTTCGTTGTATTGATATCAAATGTCTTTATTTTCGCAGGTGTTTGGGTTCATTGCCACCATCGTTTTCGCTTTAGATTTTTACCTCATTTTTAATGAGCTGGCCACTTTCTTAAAGCAAGGAGGGGAGTCCAGTGACGAGCCAACAAGACAGCAAGGTAATACCACAATGAAAATCTGATAAATGGCCATATAAAATCGTGTATATTAAATAACAGATTATATATGTTTTTACATATGGACATATAGTTTGAGCCAATATCTGTTTTTCACACATTAAAAAGTGTATGTGCTGATATGTAGCAGAAATAGTTTGGTACATATATGGTAATTCTGTATTTATGTAGGCATACATGTATTGCTAATATATGATGTTTGAATATCCTGTTCTTTATACTACACACCCATTTATTCAACATAAAAATATGTATTTGACATATGTGATTTTAAAGTTCATACTATTAAAAAATATGGCTATACATTACTTACAGTAATATAGGCATGTACGATATGGATTACAACTATGTGACCCAGTTTGTTTGGCAAAATATTTAAAAATGAAATTTAATACATTCCAGAAAATTATATTTTGGGCTATTTTAACTACATGTTGGTACAGCGATTAGCACTCTCGCCTCACAAGCAACAAGGTCTGGATGGATGGATGTTTTACTAATGAAACAATATATCAAAACCTCATATATCAGCATCTGTAAAAGTATGCTGGACATATATGAAACTGGCCATTTCTGCTACATTTTGAGATATATGTATATATGTCAGATATGTCAGATTTTTTACTTGCCCATACTGTAAGAATCCTCTGCCCTTTTCTGGGGTTAAAGGGTCAGTTCGTCCATATTACAAAAAACATATTTTCTCACTTACCTCTAGCAGTATGTAGCCATGCAGACAGTTTTGGTTTTGTTTGCCCAGGTTTTGAGATATCTGTCCCCTGTTAATCTGTTTAATCCACAGAACATGCTGTCATGTTTTATGTTTTGTATGTTTGTAATTTGGGTAAAGCCACCCTTTAAACTTGTAATGCCGACACACACATTTGGGCAGTATGTTCATGCAGCCTGAAGGATGCAAATAAAATTACAGAGGTAAGTTGTGGTGATGTGGCAGAGTGCAATTTAGACATGACATTGGGTTTGTGTTTCAACCCCCTCCTACCCACTTTGGACTACATTTTTACAAACCGAAGTTACAGCATGGACAGACCACTTAAACATTCAATAAACTCCTTTTATGCATGCCTTTACATTGCAGTGGTGGCACAAGTTTCAGAGATGGATATTTTAAAACCTCAGTAAATTAAATCGAAACTATCTGCACTGTTTCAAACCGCTAGGGGGTAATGACTATGCTTTTTATGATGTGGGTGAGACAACCCTTTAAACAACAAGACTCTACGTGTCATTTTTGTCTGCAAGATCATGACTCAACCTCGGATACTTTAATTCATCATGTGCTCTCATTATTACAGATGGAAATGTCTTCAAGTGCACCATATTATCCGATCACTTGTTACTTTCTCGCATGAAAGTCACTACACTTGCCACAGTTTTACTTATTTATGTAAGTGGTGCACAGAAAGCACAGACAGAGAACTAACACTCATGCTGATACCAGTGGTGTTTTTTCACTTTTGTTTTCTAGATGAGTTTTCAGACTCTGATTCGGACTGAGACCACGCAGCTCTTCACCAGCGGATATGTTTGATCACACAAAATAAACCTTTGTAAGAGAAATGGCCACTACTGAGCCGCTGTCTGCAAAGATCTGCAAGTGTTTCATTATGCCATAAGGTTACATTAATACTGTGTACGGTAGAAATAACATCAAGGTCACACTGATTGTTGGTTTATTGTGTGCATTTATTGGTAGTTGCGGCACTCTCCATACAGTCTTCTAGAACCAAACATGTGTAAAGAGGGGGAACCAGATCCTCTTCACTTATCCTCTTTGAATAGGTTTCTTCTGTATTTCCCACATGAATCATGTCAAGGCATTCAGGAAACAAGTCTAAACTGATGTGTCAAATATGTTGCTCTTTTTAGATTACTAATTTACTGGTCATTACAAGTAGTTTATAAAATAATGCTTCTTCCTTTTTCATTCCCAAACTCATATCCAGTGTCTTAGATGATTTGGGTAAAATATCAATGCCATTATAAACCTGATACTTAAAATGATCATAAAGCTGTGAAATTGTTTGTTTGGAGTTCTTAGAAGCTGTTTGTACGATCTACATACATACATAAATCTGAAATAATGACTAATATTGACTTTTGGGCATGTACTGTCTGACATTATTTACAGACATTAAACTACAACACTAAATTAATGTCCTTCGTAAATAAATGTTTAGGAGTAGTAATGATGAAGTAACAAAGATGTTTCAACCTTTTTAAATGGAAGCGTTACATAAAAAATGGAAAGACAGGAGGCCTATATGTGGGGCATCATCATCATTTATAAATTTACAGTATTACTATAAAAACATATGTACAGTATATAGAAGAACAGATTGGTTGCAGGTTGGCTGGTTACAACCTCTGTCCAATTGTCTTAACCCTACAAGAGTGTATTTTTATAATTTGAGGATAATGTTTGCTTATCTTCCTTTAAATTCGACTTTTGGGTCAACAGAGTTCCTGTAGCGTGCTGTACTGCATGACAACCTTTTCTGGGTCGTTACGTTGTTTTTTAATGTCCCAAAATCTTTATGTTTGAGAGTTGTTGTGAATTTAAACGACAGAAATTATGATACGTTTTCAAAATATTAAGTTAACCCAAAGTTTGAGAGACTCTCTGCTCTTATGTTTCAGTTTGTCTGCTGTGTGTGCTTCTTACAACCTGTGTGTGTCTGAGTGTGTGCATTGAAGCCACTTAATGCCTTATTGTTTTGTGAAATGCTGAATATCTTATATGTGAATCATTTTTTGTATTGAAAAGCATCTTTGCGTATTTTGGTTGTCCATTCACTTTTTTTTTTACATTCTTCACTTCTTCCACTGCCACTACTGAGAAATTAGACGCACTAGAACGCCACAGTGACTGTTTATGTAATATACACTGCACTACACAAGTGTTACAACAGCACTGTGAATTGAAAATGCATGACTGAAAATTGGCACCAGCGGCCTGTTTCAACTGTTGCGAGCAATTGGAGTATTATAGTAAAGAAATTACAACCAATAATTATTCACCGTTGTGCCTTTTATGGGAGAGTTTTGATAGTTTGTTACTTCTGTGGCTTCATTTATATTACAATTTTGTTTGAATGGGGCCCAGGCAGAAATATGCAAAAGTTGTTATGAATAAATTGAGACTAAAATTGAGATAAAGCTCCCAGATCTATACCAGCTGGGTGCTACGTGTGCACATATCTGCAGTGCAAAAGATGCAAAAGAACCGGCCTTGACTGACTGAGTGTGATGTCGTATGTCTTCGCTGTCCTGTGAAAACCATGTATCTCCAGTACACAATTTAAAAATAATCTGAGGCCCCTTGCTGAACTAATGCAGGTGAAATATAATGTTTCTTTTTTTTTT
>NTHP01000027.1:295334-314696 GCA_003416845.1 Oplegnathus fasciatus
TTTTAGTTTTTCCCTTTTGTGCAGAAAATGTTCAAATAAAAACCTGAGCTTTTTTCAATAATGTCCAAATCACTTTATTTAAATTGTCACTATAAACTGATGTGAAGCCTTTTGTGATTGTTTTAAATACAAAAATACAGCTAAGTACGGCTCCATGCTGTACAAGACAGACCTCGTTGTAATCATTAACAAAGCACACAGAATTAAAAGGAAACAGAAGAGCACCTCAACTCCAATCAGACTGATCATGTCTGCTATTTATAGCACAATCTGCAAACTAGTGGAAAGCATTTCTTCTCTTCCCCATAAATACAAGTAGTTCATAACATACTGTAGCATAAAGTCGTATATAGAGAGCTGCAGCTTGATAGTTTGTGACAAATATGATGGTCAGTTTATGTTATCAAATAGCATAATGCACTTGCATGATTGTGCTGCAAAGTTTGCTGTACAAATGTCTGTGAACATTCTTAACATCACTCAGAAACAAATCCATCAATGTAAGTGACAGACAGAAGAACAAATATGATTGTCTATTCATAAAACGACTTGGATCACCAAACCAGGAGAAATAGCAGTTGTACATAATATAAGTTACTAAAAACGTGAGAAAAGCCTGATCAATCAAGCTGTTAGTGTGGAAACTTTTCAGGCTGTTTAAGAAGCCATACAGTTTTTATTTTTCATTTGAACCCACAGTCAAATACATATCTGGTCCTTCCCTCATACACACACACTACTGAAGTTATCTGGCTGTACAGTCAGTCCACTGACATCAGGAGGAATACATTTTAGATGAAGACCAGGAGATGGAGCCATAGAGTCGATTTAGACCCTGCACAAACTCACACAAGCCTAATATACATAAAAAGGTCTCAACAACAATGGAAACACACACACACATGCGTAACTGTAGTGTAGATTCAATGCAATAGAACAATGTAAGACACCAAAAATTAAGTCGACGTTTCTTCCTTCATCCTAAAAAGCAAATACGGTGTGATTTTTCAAGATTAAGCCTCCTGTTTGCCTGTCAAGTACACTGGTCGAACAGAAAAACATTAAAGGAATGACAAGTCTGTTTTGCACTCTGTATGTATGAGCTTTATAACAGCTGTAATGCGGAATGATAGAGGTTTCATAATACATGACGTGTGTGATAATATACTGTAGATACATATACAGACATTTTAATTCAACCAAATACAGAGTGAAAGCCGTGACAATAATGCTAAATGTACCGTATTTCCATCCCACTGTCTCTTCATCTTTTAATTGTTTTTCACTTAAATTAATGTATCAGCTAATCCCATTTTCTATGATAGTGATGTCTGATAATTAGGAAGGCATTAAGAAATACAGCGTTCAGGTCGAGGCACCCTGTGATTTCATTTCAAATGTTTTTTTTAAGAATCAAAGGTTGAAAGCAGTGTGTCAATACCTGAGATACAGCGTATAGGCTAAGGGCAATGATCTTGACCAGGTTTGTTCCAAAATAAATCTCTGATGTACCGTCAGCATTTGTGTTACTTGAAGCCTTGGATAAGTGCAAAAGTAACAAGATACCAATTACCTTATCATGGCCTGATATGACCTACTCCTGGCTCACAGTGTTGACTGAACACAGACCTCAAAATTTTAATTTTAGGAATGCTAGTGTGCATATTTTTAGGATAGTTTATGCACAACCTGGGATAAAATAGATGGAATGAAGTGTTAAGAATTTTTATTTTGGTCTCATAATTCTGTCAAACCCATGCATCTGTGTTGCAAATTGCGTCGCTTATTTCAAAATTTCCACCTTTCGTTGTCCTGCCCATCTTTATTGCAGCTAAGAATGACCCTGTTCTGTACGATTGCTGGCTGGGGAAGATCTTAATAGCGGTTAAAGATCCCAAAGGCATTTGTAAAGTTGTGAAGGAGAAACAAACTCTTACGTCAGCATGTGTAATCTTTAGATTAAAATATCTACTGTCAGCCTTGCTCACAGGTAGAAAGGCTGATGTCAGTATCTCAGAAAGGACAGTAAAGTCACGGCGCTTCTGTTGTACTGCAGGTTACTGTATGCTGCTGGTCCAGTGGCTTCCGGGATCCATGATCACATTTATTACCACAGACTTCACAGAAAGCAGCGTGAAATAAGCAAACTGTACAAAAGCTGACCTTCTTTTACTCGACTTCATTCACAGTGAAACACAAAACTTTCTAAAAAGTCAGCACCTACGCCAGAACAGGAGTTGGTGCACAGTTGGAGCAAAGTCAGCCTTTTTTTTTTTTGGACTCTTCGTTGAAGTCATCCTTCACACCGATTTAGAAAGATATGTGGATGAAAAGTTTTACGGAGAATACCTTCAAGTCTGACTCGAGCGCTTCACTTTAGAGTCTTAATGTGTCACTGAAGCCAGGATGCCTGATAGACAAAGCCACTCACAGAGCTCATGTTCGTGGCTGTGAAATGAAGATTTATTCAGTGGCTGAGGCAGAAAGCACAGCTGAGGTGTTGTGATGAGAAGTCGAAAGCATGTGGTGAACTTGAGATGACCCTTCCATTCAAGACTTGAATGAAATACTGTTCTGAAGGCAGAGTAGCGTCCATCTCAGTCAGCTGCCGGTAGTGTGGCTTTCCTTTAGTCTATCTGATTGTCTGCCAGCACTCATGCGAGCTCAGGTCTTGCCTCCATTTCTCCACGAGATGCCGTGCGTGCTCGCATGTACTCGCTGGTCTGAGCCGCCCCCTGACAGCCATTGCCTAGGCGCCACCTCCGTACCGCCAGGAAGGTGTTTATTCCATACACACCTGTCACCAGGAAGCCAAAGATCTGCATACAAGTGGAAACAGGAAGTAGAATAACAATGTCTGACTTTGAATGGGAACCAATGGACTAAACGCTGCATGGACACAGTTTCTGAAATGTGTCCTTGTAAATGTGTTAATGCAAACTTGATTTAGGCTGATGGAGTTACATGTAGTTACTTTGCGATACGACCTTGATAGGAAAAGTGATGACTGATAATAAGAGGTTTGTAAAGGTGTCTGTTGTGTTTTGTATCTGCATGTCTTGGCAAGAGAGGATGGTTCTGACTACTCACCACTGCTGCTATTTCAGCTCCAGTGTTGTGGTTGATGCAGGCCAGCACCAGAGACGACAAGAAGAAGAAGAAGGTGCTGGCAGCAGTGTTGACCAGGTCCTGCAGGAAGACACAAAAACATACAAGATGTGCATCAGTACTATTTGCCTAACATATAACAAAATACAGTTTAAAATTGGTATAAATGTGATTTAAATAAGGAACTATCTACAGTTTTAAGGACTTGGTGCTATGGACACATTTTAGTCAAAAAGTATTAAGGTTCAATACTCAGCCCCACATGAAGTATATATAAAAAATACAAAATACCCAAAGCGACAAAGCTATGATAGTTGCCTCCTGCATTTTACATTTTAATCATTTTCAACACACAAAATAACTTTTTCCTCACAGCACAAAGCACATCATTTTAAAGTGTTGAAGTAATCATGAGATTTAAAATGTATTAGAAAATGAATGTTGTGCAGAAGTACAATGGAGCTGTCTAAATGCTGATGCTAATGCTACAGATTAATGCAAAAATATCTGAGGCCTTTTTGACACAATTTAAACCCCTGTTAGTCTTAGCAACAAGGCTGATGCCACGTTGAGGAAGGACATCCTGGATTATGTTGTACAATGTTAAACAAACACACTCATCTAACCAACTAGACTGAATCCTGGTGCTTCACTGTGAGTTTAAAACCGCAGGAGGGCAACAGCACATACTTAAAAGCCACCTAGCACCTCATATTACACACAAACACACATAACTCACTCCATCCCCCACCTTTTTACGCACGAGGAGGAGAATGAAAGAGATACGTCCCTTTGATGTTTCACCCTCCTGTTTTCAGCCTGTACAGACAGTTAGGGAAGGGTTAATAATGAAGTGCTCAGCATGACTGGGGCACGGCCCTCGTGATCAGATGCGTGATTGTGATCATGGCAGACGTGGTCTCTCATATGACACACGGTGCTCATACAATGGCGATGTCACAAACACTGAAACAGACACACACGCACACATCAGACGAAGCAGACAACTTGGTGACATTTTGCCACTGAGTTTTAATCATTAATGCATTTTATGGAACCATAACACCTCGTGCTAACTGGCACAGTCAATGTACACTAGTGTTATAATCCTGACCTTTAAATGAAAGCATAACCCCACCCACACACACACACACACACTCAACATAGATCCCAACACACACTACAAACATTTCTCACAACTCACACACACACTATCTCGCCCAACTGGTTAAACAGGAAATACTGCATATTCACGTTCCAGTGTCCTGCACTCATGTGCAGAAAAGCTTTTCTACAGCTTTCAGATCCCATATTCTCTGAAGATCCAGTCAGTTCAGTTCCTGCGCTTCACTCTTTTCCACATTCCACGTTTTAACCAGGCCAGCACTCTGTAAAACCCTAAATAACACAAGCACAGACTGGACCAAACCACTGACTCTCTGGCTTATTATTGGCTCGTATCATTGTTTTACAGTCTTCTCTCTATCTGCTGGGATTCAGAGCATTGAACAAAACTAGTATGCTTAAAAATATATAAATAAGTTGAGTCTTAAAGTTCTTTCTCAATCTTGGAACTACAAGTTAATTTTAAAATACTGTACTTAACCCTTAACAAGTACTTACATAATTTGGGATGGCATCCAGTTGTCAACTTTGAACCTTTTGAAAGCACAAATCCCCATGACTTTATCTGTGTAAACCATTTTAAGAAAAACCTTTTTTCTAACAAGAGTGCATGCACAACTCACCAGAAAAATATACCAATAAAAAAATTAAAAATAAAAAAATAGACAAGAAAAACCTACATTTTTGCCATGTTTGTGCCTCTGTAAACTTGGATCTGTACTACTACTACTACTACCACTAATGTAGCCTTTTTGATAGTAAACTCCAAAGAGTTCTCTTACAGAAGACACCAGGATCAGGACTGTAATCAAAAAATCTGTAACAATTGTATTTTGCCTTTGTACATCAGGTTTGTGCACAAAAGGGGCCGTTCTTTTAGGGGTTAATCGTATATAAACACATAATGTTCCATGTTACTGTATGTGGCTCTATGTTTCTGTTGTGCTCTCAAGATAGAAGCTAGAAATACTGAGTGGACTGCAACTATGAAAACCTTAGAGGATGCTGCAGAACACTAATTATGAAATCTATTCTCTTGACAACAAGTCACTTGGGGCCAGAAAGCTTCATGCAAGAATGAAACGTCTCCCCGGCTTTCACATCTATGCCTGGTTCTCTTTGAAAGACAAATAAAGATAGGAGGCAAGTATTTCATGTCTTTTGTCTGCTTGGGTGGCAGACTTCAGCTGTCAAAACCAAGAAAGCTTTTATTGGATTCCATTTGCAGGTAAAGTAAATACAACATGGGCAAAGTGGTCTCTAGTCTGAACTGATGATAGATTAATGACTATAGCTAATAATAACCACAAACCTCAGCCGTGTGTGCGGATTCAGCAGAGAGATGTAGATCATTACCGCCAGAATGGCAAGGGCTTAACATCACATACATACTGTCCATATAGACAACATACTGGAACTTTAAGTTCATGGGGTGAATTCTGTTGAAACCCATCAGGAATCTTAATCCTTTGCTCGGAATATTATCCTTAGTGAGCTAATAGTTACACTAGAGTACACAGTGGTCCTGTCTTGCAGTAATATTTGTTGCCCCAACCTCCCTGTAAGGCTCTGACAAGTCCAGTCAGCACCCACCAACGGTCTTCCCTCTAACATTCTCAATTCATTCATGCGTTAACTCTGATGAGATACTGTCTGTTCCCAGAACAAAACAACCAGAATATATTGGGCACACTGGCAGGGTACTCAAACCGTTGCTCTCCTTTTAAAAGGAGACTGACAACACTAATATCCCTCTCTCCCTCTCCCTCCCCCTCTAGGCTGTGAATGTTCTTCCCCGTGTGTGTCCTCAGGGCCGCCCCATTTCTGTCCCAGAACCCCTCAGCATGGCCGACAGTTATTTGGCTGTGCGAATTAGGAAAACAATGCACAGAGCGGTCTGCCTTTATCTGTGTCTCTAGCCGGCTGTGCGAAACAAGCTCATTCACGCAAACTAAACCCCTGGAGTTCAACTTAATAACTAAATGTCACCAAGTGGCTTTGCAAGAAGGTCCCAGGACTGCATTCATTTTGGTGTCGAAGGGGAGGAAGTGGGGGTCAGGGCCTGTGTTTCTCCCTCTGCACTGCCAAAGTCATCATAGAGGGTGAATTGGAGGAGATGGGATCACATAGCACATAATTGTATGATCAAAACCCTCCTTCTGAGACTCTCAACCACATTATAAAACACGCCACAGAGGAGGAATGGCAGCGCCAGTCCAGGGTTTAGAGTTTAGAAACGGAGGAAGGCAGCAGAAGGGTTAACAGTTGGTTAACGCTCTGAAATGCTTACTCATGGTGAAATTCCCAGGGGCTCAATGTGACTGGAGCAGCTTTGAACTTGACAGACATAAACAGCGTGGGGTCCAGCCTACAACTGCGGAGTGGAACTGAGCGTCATGGGATTATTAGCTTGGAGTCAGAGAAGAGACAGTGAAATCTCTACCTACTGTAAGTCTAACCAAAAGTGAACAGCAGAGGGTTTTTGTGTTGTAAACACAGAATTTGTTGTCCTAAAAATATATATTCTTTTATAAAAAATATTAAAGACTCAATATCTTTGTGCCTAACAATATGTTTCCAGCAATACCGCTGAGCCAAACCGCAGGCCACCACAGTCTAACTTCTTTGAAGAACAACCTCCTCTGTGAGTCTAATGGCAACCCACGACCAAACTTCCTTCCACGCACGCCTGTGCCCACAAACACACACACACACACACACACACACACACACACACATGCACAGACACACACAAACAATGCATGTTTATTACATATTACTTGACTATTAATCACCTGAGTGGAAAAATAATTAACTAGTCAGAGCTGACATGCGAAAGGCCAGCGAGTCTCAGGAGAAAAGGAACGGAACGTCTCAGAAAAAGATCGAACAGCAGGATTTTAGATTATATGAACTGCCTCTCAGAGACTGTAAAAAGCTTTCATTTGGTGTCGTTCTGCCAAAAGTAGAAGCCAAAGGCACACCCTCTCTTCATGTTTGAGGTGGAATATTGTACCAAGGATACCATAAAGCAATCTGATAGCTATGGTTGGATATGGACATCTGGCTTAACATCCACTGCTTTACTACGATATGTACGCTGTGTGGCCTCTGGAAATACAGTTTCAGACGGGTTTTTTTCCACTCCGCTCTGTAAGGGATACTTGGCAGCAGCTCAGAACACACCAACGTGTGTATGTAGGCAAATACCGAAAGGCAACCAGTATCTGCTGGAGAACACCCACCAGCTCATTTGCTTACAGCTGACAATGCATATCCTGGTAACACTGAAACTGTATGCCCTCCTAACCAGCTCCATACTCACTAAAGCCTTATAATGGACACAAAACTATATCTACTTCAAGAAGAACTCCATTAGGATCAGTTCACAGCACAGAGGAACATTCAGAAAAAGATTTGGTTTTTGACTTTTTTTGCTGCTAGTGTTGCTAAAATAGGTAAAAGAGATTAATTCAAGTATTTATCACCCACTCAAGCAAATTCAGAAGGTTTATGACCTTTGAAACCACAGTAACCATATGTCGGAACACTGCTTTTCAATTCTCTATTATAAGATGAAGCATGTTGCTAGATTTATATGTGATCCAAGGTAATAATCTGTCAGTCAGGCTCTCTGACCAAATATGAAAACAATATGACAAGGAATCACCTCAGTAGTCTTTTTGCTGTAACCAAATGCTTCCACAAAACATACTTAAATATGTACACCATTTTCACAAATTCATTGTAGCCATAGTCCATCATATTGTTGTGTTATGTTCAGTATACTGACACAAATACTCTAATGACCAAGCTTACACTAGCCTTGCAATGTCTAGTGTTCAAACCTAAAACAAACACTGTGGCAAACAGTGGACGCGTGACTGGCTGACATCTTGTCTCAAACTTTTGTCACATATCTTACCAAAAACTTTTTGTTGTAAAAGTCAAATACATCATGAGTCTGGTCCTGTGGCACATCACGTGTCCCTGCACCTACCGTTAGGCTCCAGTTGACGTGGGGCACCTTGGTGTGCAGGTTGAGGCTGAAGATCAGGAGGAGGACTCCCGTCACCACGAAGGCACTGCAGCTGACAAACTCGAAGAAGTAGACCCCTCCACAGGGAGAACACATCATGATAGTCTCTATGCAGATGAATCCAATGAGTGATAGGACCTGAAGTGAGAGTCCCAGAAAGAGATAGGAGAAGAAGAACAGCAGAAGGACATGTTGAGTACACTGTATATTTTAAATGTCTCACACTCTAAATTATATCAGTCAAACTCTGATAGTCCTAGTCATCCTATAGTTTTAACTAGTATTAAAGTATTACATTTTTGTAAATAAATGCTTACTTGTCATACTGCTCTTGAGCATAAAGGGTACTGTAGGTCAAGCCATTTCTGTAACTTTATGTGAGTGTTGGTTAGTGCTGAAAGTCCATGCTTTCCAGATGATGAAGTGATCGGCCTATGAATAGCCCAGAGGCCATGAGCCCATCTCATGAGTCCCGCTCCTGGCAGCCTGTGAAGATGCCTCCATCCAGCCAACATCCATCAACAAACCACAGTATGGGAAGAATTCTGCTATTTAGGTGTTCTCCTGCCATCTAGACCCTGACAAAACCACACGCAGATTACCGATTGGCTCAGAGCGGCCCAAGACCCAGAGACATAACAGACCCAAGAGAATGCCACTGTGACATATTAAGACCTGAAGCAGCCAAATTCATACCAGTTTAGACCAGATCTGCTTGGTCTACCAGAGCGGGACAGGTTTGACGTTTTGTATTAGATGTTGATACAATAAATTGTATGATGATGGGTTTGAGTTGAGGGATGACTGGAGGTTAAACTGTAAGAAAAAGTCCATGGCAACGTTTTGAGCTTTTCCATTAGCCATATTGAGTAAGCTTTTTACTCTTTCTACCGGACTCATTATGTACTCGTGCCTGGATGAGCAGTTTGTTTGCCAACTAAGGCACGCCTTGCGTCTTATCTATCTGACATTTTGGTGTGAAAGGTTTTCTTTCTCTTCTTGCTTCTTCATTTGCTAAAGGTACCTAGAAGTTGCATGAAATTTCTGTTAGTGTAATTTCATGCAAAGTAAATCTAAAGTTGTCATGGTCACAAAGGACATAAAAACAACAAATGGTATGTAGTCACAGTCTGAGTGGGAAAGATTAAGAGGCTGAGCAAAATATTTTGCTGATACATGCTTTCTCTGCTCTTCTCTCAGAAAAAAAACCCCATAACAGATATTTGTTACAGCTCACCAACTCAGTTACAACACTAACAGCAAAAGGCAATGTAAAGTTTCTAATAAGCTGCAGGAGTCCATCATTTGTTCCATGAACAGATGACTGAAGTCCTGCTTCATTAGCAGCTTCTTCTCCATCCGCAAGACACTGAATGTCTCACTGCTCCAGGCCGCTTTGATGACTTATGGTAATGCTGACTAAGGGAATGGTCTCTGATGATATTGATTTTTTAAATAAAGCTCATTAGCAGAGAAGCATGTGGATTGCACCGGGGTGGTAAGTTTTGATGTCATTTCCATGCAAGTGTGTGTGTGTGTGTATGCGTGCAGCCCAGGAAGTAATTGTTACAATAGCATACAATAGTCTCAAAGAGGAATTTGGGGTTGATTTTATTTTCACGTATTAGTTTGGATAAATGAGAACCCCAGCAGAGAGGGCAGGTTTATATAATGCAGAGCTATTATTCGAGGCAACGTGGGCAACATCAAGCTTGGATGAGCACCATTTACACACAGCAAGACCCACAAATCATCATTAAACCAGGGCGCCAACCTCTTTGAAATCCGCTTCCTCTATGTCATCTAGGGGAACAAAGTCAAGGGAATTGCGCAGGCATGAGTTTAGGGATGTGGTCAGATTATCTAAAGAATTTTTGGTAGGCAGTGAGAGAAGGAAGAACATTAGAGAGACGATCACACAGCTGCTATATGTGACATGGGAACAGGGAAGAGCAACTGAAAATGATATAAGCAAAATCGGATAACACAGAAGGGGAAGGGAAAACTGACACTTGAGAAGCATCAAGGCCATGGACTAAAACTATGCTATGCACCGACTATTTCAAACCAAAGGTGTCGATAGAACACATTAGAGAACACATTTTTCCACAAATCCCCGTACTTGTTCCATTAACACCTGACATAACACTGTGTGTTGTAATGCATACCCACATCGAGCCTCCACCATAAGCCCCATATCAAGAGAATCTTTAAATCCTTACAAACGTTTTGCCTCCATTACAACAGACTTGACAAGAATACAAACAAGCACAAACACACAGACACACATATCATTGGCCTCTGTGCTCTCTATGCAAAGCTGTGTTCAAACTGCTATTGATATGGAGATGGAACAGGAGCTGTCACCTACTGTTTGTATCTATGTGTGTGTGTGTGTGCAAAACAGGCCCCATTTATAAAGATGGAAAAAGGACAATGATTTGCAAAATCTATGCCTAGTATATTCAAACTGGTCATAAATCACAAAGTCCAGCTTTGAACATTTGTCTCCTTTCTTTTGCAGAAAAGCCTCTAAGACTCTCAGAAGCAGTTGTGTCTAAAACTTTGAACCTAGGAGCTAATCTGACTCCAAAACGTCCACGTACAAAAGCTTCAACGCTGAAGACTTTAGGTTCCACCTGAATCCACCACAGCTAGTTGCATTGCTCATTGACACTGCTGAACAAATGCATTTGAGAACAAACCCAAACCCAGTCTCATTAACAAAAGACCCCTCCTCCTCTCCCCTAGCTCTCAGCAGTTCGATAGCCAACCCTGTTTATCCAGTTTAATGAGCATGGTGTACTGTTTCTGACAAGTATTGTTGTGTGATGACTGGCACTGGTGGACTGTCAGCGGAGAACTCTCCTGTTTGTGACAGACTCTTCCAACTCTTTGGCTGAGACATGACCTCACAGGATGCATGTCCAGCCGTCACAATAACAGTGACACGCTAAAGCGAAGACAAGAGAACGCAAACCCACTGAGCCGGCCTACATTAAGACAAAAGTTTCATTTTGTGCAGCTGTTGAAGCCTCATTAGAGCATGTAGTTGGATA
Organism: Oplegnathus fasciatus; assembly: GCA_003416845.1. Classification (NCBI taxonomy): domain Eukaryota; kingdom Metazoa; phylum Chordata; class Actinopteri; order Centrarchiformes; family Oplegnathidae; genus Oplegnathus; species Oplegnathus fasciatus. The sequence continues at coordinate 306,666 of NTHP01000027.1, forward strand.
GCAATCCATCTGTGACTGTAACACAACCAAAAAGGTTACACCCAAACAGAAGTGGAGGGCTGATTGGGCTGAGGGATGATGTAATGTCTCTAGAAGAGAGCATATTGCTTTCCCCTAGTCCCTGTGTAGCAGGTGTCAGGCAGCCACGGGGGAGGAGGTGGGGGATCACAAAGCACCATACTGGATAATCTTGTAAGTAATGATTTTATGTCAACCTTCACCCCTACGCAACCTGTTCATCGTGCGTGCGTTAGTGCATGACCATGCACATCAACTCTCTTTCTCTTCTCTCTCCCACATGCACACACATCCTTATCTTTGGGATTATGCACGTTATTAGCTGCCTTTAAAGACCTATTGGACTCAGATCCCCTTCTTATACACCATCTGTTGTGGACAGAACATTAATGGAGGAGAAAAGAGGTCTCACTGCAGAGACTATGCAACATTATATGCTGCACTCCTAGTGCTATGGGACCTCATGGACAAAAAATTACCCTAAAATATTGAATTTGCTTTAGCAGCAGCCCACAGCCATCTATGTGATGGGAAAATGTAGCCTGAATGCAGGTTATATTTCACCCCAGAGGATAAGGTAAGTGTGTGTAGGCAACGGCATGTCTCCCCACATGCATGCACAACGTTCTTATTGTCTTTATGTCAGCCTTCAAGCTCCGAATAAGTAATGTTTCAACCAGAAGAGGATGGAGCATATGGCGTCTCTCTTGGAGCAGGAAGTGCTCGCTGACATTTGGGAGCATGTGGGAACTTCATTACACAACATTCACAGACTGAAAAAAAAAAACACCTTACAAAAACATTTAATTACCACTTGTTGAGTCGTACTTCAAAAAAGGGAAACGTGGGTTCACACACAATCATGAGTGAACTGTTATTCATCATGAAGACATTAAGGCTTGTTGGGAAACAAAGAGAGTTTGATTGGTGTACTGTCACGCCCTACAAGGTATCAAATTCCTGTCAGTGTAGAGGGGCATGAGTTGAATATCAGTTGGACTTTGTTGACCCAGTCACAGCAAAAAGACAAAGACAAACCTGCTGTCAGGATGGACACACCTGGGTCAGGTTACACCCTACTGGGGGTTGTTTCCGATCAGTACAGGCTCAGCAGCAGCCTGTGTATCCGAGTTGACTGGCTCTTTTAAAGACCTGTGCAAATGCATTCTAGTGCTCCGGTGTGAAACAGCTACACTATAAGCACTTAGCGCCCTGGTCTGCGCAGAGGGAAACAGAGAAATTCTCAGTAATAATATAATAAACATATCCTTGACAAAGTCATAAGGACACAGGCAGAGGGGTTGAGTGAGGCATTTAGGCCTGATTGGCCAAACTGACATCATCACATTCAACCTGTCTTTCACACAGCGGAACTCCTTCTTCCTCCATGTGTGCAAAAAGGTGTTTGGATCTTTAAAGAAGCGTGTGGTACAATGCAGCATGTATTGTACCATACCAGTCCATTTTGCATCAATGTTAATCATTACTCCATATAACTGATTTGTGCACAAAGATGATCTATTAACAACCAACACACGACTACTGCTGCCCTTTCAGCCACAGAAGAACTTTCCGTTAACACAGCGATATAAATAACAGGCACAACACCTCCTTAGCATCGCAGTGTTTCCAGACTGAGCAGAAAATGTGCTACACTAGGTGCTTGCACAGTACATCACATGGAGTCAGCTTTGAATCGTCATCTATTAGTTCTAAAAGATCATCACACAGCCTCAGTTGGCACAGAGTTAAATGATTAGAGGACAGAGCAGTAAAAATGCAAGCCAGTGAAGCTATTAACTGTTGGCAATAAGCCTTATAGTCCTCCTCTAAGATACTGAATGTAAACTTGGATGACTTTCAATGATCCTGTCCTTGTTGGGAGATATGACCGGCTCAAACTGGAAAGTCAGTATCAACGTTGAACAAATCATTCATGGAAATAGAAAGTGTAAATAGAAGATTAGTAATAGGAGCTCAGATAATACTTGTATTTACATTAGCCGTACCATAGCAGTTGTATTTTACTGCATGTAAAAAAAATATTCAGGAACTTCCAGGCACAGACATGGGTTTGCGCTTGTTTTACTGCACCTTTGCAATATTTGCATGGCATTTCTATCATTCTGTGTTACAATGTGCTTTGTTGTAGCATTTCCATTCTATCTGTGCCCTTGCAGTATTGTGAACAGGTTTTATTTACTGCTTTTTGCACATGTGGGCATTAGTGGTAAATGTTCTGAAACCAAAGCTCACTTGTGGACCCGGTCATTGAACCTAAATACTTTTTGTGTGTCGAAAACTGTCAAAAGCTGCCATCAAATGTCTCGTCAGATTGTAATCTTGTTAGTACGTCAGTTCATTTCTGTTTAAGTTTTTGTACGGCTGCTTGTGTTTAGACAACACTTAACGTCTAAGAACTTTGGCTTATTGTATTCAATGAAAAGGGGTTTGTTGAAAAAAATGTTTGTTTCTTAATGCAAGATATCAATTTATATATAAATATTTAAATCATCATGTACATTTATGGGCAATCACATCAGAACCATGAAGCCAGGCACCAGCATGATTGCACACATGAATCACAGGAATATGATTTTTATTGTTTTACATTTCTTTATCAGTGGGGGGCCTCTGCAGCTGAAGGAATGTTAAAGAAATACAGAAATAAAATTATTTTCCTGCTGCCATTGAGCAGCCAAGTCAAAGATAAATCATTTGCTGTGAAACAGATGAAGACTGCAAATATGAATCTTCCTCTTAAGTTACTGCCTGCTCCAAACGTCTCCCACGCCGATGACAGATGGCGTCCTATCCTAACTTCCCACGTACACAGAGGTAAACATCACAGGTGTGTGCTACAGCGCAGGCTTGGCTGTGCTCTTCTGTAAGACCAGTGGGACTCTCAGCCACCCACAAGCTGAAAACAGTTTGCAAACACTACTTCTTCTAGAGTTAAACAAAAGTTTTGAAAGTGAAGCAGAGAAGCCAGAGCTATGCAGCATTATTATCTTCCAGCAGTTTAGCATGCTTGCGCTATCCACAAACATTGTTAGAGGTAATTGCTAGTTTCCTCAGCTCCACGGTTCGCCCTGTTGTGGACACACTACTTCATGTGTATGAGTGTGCAGGCCTGCGTCTGAGTTTTTTGGCACCAGAAGAAGAGAAATGGCTCCGGCTTGATAGATATTTCCTCCTCTGGTGAATTGTCAGAGCTTTGGGAGCCCTCATTTTGCTTTGTTGTTGCCTCTGTCTGACTTCAGACATCTGGTTTAGGTGTACTGATTTAAAGTCACAGTGTTTTTCCAGTCACCACTACTAATAATAATATTTGTTCTCTAGGAGCAAATTAAGACCTTATTAAATACACAGGTATCACCAGGTGCATGGCTGAGTAGGCCCACAGTTGCTGAACACATTTAAGGACTTTGACAGCAGCAGATGAATAGCACAGAGCAGCCACATTCTGGAAAGGTCATTTTCTAACTTCTTGCAAACATGCAAACCAAAAATTATTAAGAAATACTAGCTTGTCACAAGAGACAGAAAATATAACAAAAACACAATAAGATGACTATAAAGGCACTGTAAACACCAAACCATTGGAGTATGACAATGTATGTCCTTCAAAATAAGAGTCACATGTTTGGCAAGGTGTGCAAAGCATGGCGGACTTGAGAATTGTGATCCTTAGCAACCTCACCCCTGTAGGGATGTAGTGCAGGGTAAACCAGGACCTGTGTAGCCACATCTATTTCAATTAACATTTTCATTTTGGGTCTACCACTTCAGGAATAGAAGTAGTGAGTGAGGTATTACTGCTCAGAGTACAGTACAGTAGTTTCAGCTTTTAATGAGAATACAGTTGGTTTGTCCGTATGTTAGTGGCTGCTCAGTGTTATCCACCAGTGGTGCGTCATAGTTTGTTTTACTCACTTTGATGAGGCTGTACATCTCTGAACACTGCAGTAACATATGGTGACGCTCACACTTACCACTTCAACCACCTTTAAAATCCCAAAGTACGACTTGAGGTACTCCACGTCGCACCTTATCCCCCCCAAAACGTTCCTCGCGTGGACGGGCTCGGTGGTGGGCTGGTACGGACTGCTGGCCCCGGAGATCATGGAAGTGTTGGAGGCCTCGCCGTCAAAGCCGTCTGGCTCCTCCGTGGTCCTCATGATGATTTCGGGTGACGCTGGACTCCTGGCTAGAAATGGTACGACATATAAACCCGCGCTGACAAACCGCCTGGATCCACCTCACGGCGCAGGTTGCGTTTCATAAAGCACACTTTGTTCCATGCAGGCTGGAAGTGGATGGAGAAAACAAACCAGACAGTCCACTTTTCATGGCCACCCCACGGGAAAACAGCCGCGGAAGGCGCTCTTTAACATTACGCGCAGGAAAATCCGGCTGGGATCCGTTTAATGTAACCCTGCGGTGTTTCCTCCAGGTTACAATGTTGCGTCTCTCTAAAATAGCCGCACTTCTAACTATGTTAGGCGGGTCACTTGTTCGAATCCCAGTGTCACTTTGCCATGGACGATTCTGGTTAGTTCAGCAGCACCGAACAAAAATGCCTACCGGGCTGTGTGACTCGCCTCTGCGGCCGAAAAACATCCACCCATTCTGGCCCAGAAGAGCCGAGACAGAACCTTATTGTCTCCTATTGTAAACTTCGGCTATTCTCTACAGCAGCCTACAGTGAGGCTGCCTATACGCCGCTTTACTCGCTATGGATGCGAGGCAAGCTTGTCTCCGCCCCTCTGAAAACTGCACATTCTTGTGCAGGCTCTGCGCCCGTTTTAAGTATTCCCAAACAGCCTGCAAAACGAATCCAGCCGGAACCACGCCGACAGGACCGAGCTCTGCTGCATTTTTGTCTGGCCCTTCTTTCTCCTCCACTGGTCCTTTTTTCTCATCGTCGTTATGCCTCCGCAGCCTGCAAGTTCCCTCCAGCCAGGCCTGATGAAATTATTTCATTATTCTCCAGAGGATTACAGTGTGGCTGCAGTTGTTTTTATGGAGTTTATGCAGTACTTTATCTTCCGGGGTAGTCTATCACTATAATGATCTTCATAGTTGTTGCTGTATTATCTGCAAAAGCTTATTATCACTGTAAAACAAAACCTTAAATATCAAAATGTAAGAAAAAAAAACAATATAACTGCTTTGCTATGGGCAGCATGGTCCCACCAAGTTCTTAGAACAGAGGACTGTACAGCTCAGATGGCAAGCAATGGTCTATGAAGCATCTTAGTCATACTGGTAGGCTACAGTAGTTTACATCTTTCCTCAAATTGGTTGATGCAGGTATGGCAGCAAACCATCCTGGATTTTTATCAGATGTCACGTCAATCACGCCAAGTAAACTTTCAGAGTTCAGGGATAGGCCCAGTTTTCTTTAAATGAAATAAACCGTGCTTCCCTGTACCCTACCGCCCTCCTATGGTATTTCGTGGTATTAAAAGGTTGCCTTGGTGATGGCACATGGCTAAGAGATGCTGGAAAAGTCTATCTGATACCTGAATGTTGCATCCAAGCAGCTATTATCCTCTAATGAAGCCGTGCAGTTCTCTGGTTATGATGCCAGTAGATTTGAGTTTTTTTCAGCCATGCTCCAATGCATGATACAAACACGCAGATTCACCCTTACAAAATGTTTCCATAGCAATGCCTCAGCCAGCAAAATGTGAAGTGTTGCAAACTGGCATGGATCGAGGCAATAAACGTGTTTGGAGATGACAGGATACAATTAAGGCACTTAAGCAAGAATGACTGGGTTAAAAACACAGACGAAACAAGCTCAGCTGAATAAATTCAGATTTGTGAAATCATCTGGTTAGAACTTAATTCAGAAAAGAGTATGAAAGTGTAGAAAATACACATTGAATTACATCAGGATTGTACTACATTCACCTTTCTTAATACATGATTCTTCTGGCTGTCGGCACATTAATTTCAACTACAATATGAATATCCACTTTAAATCTTTTGACCTGCATTTGTTACGGTGTAATGGTAAACAATGTGTCATTTTCAAATGTACATTTCTATTTTTAATTGAGCAATTGGCACCATAGTTGTCAATTAGTAATGTCACTATTTCATATTGATTTGTGCTTTAGTGTGGGGGCTGGAATCAGGAGTTGTGGAGTAATTAAAGTGATAAAATGTTCTGTTCTAGCAACCCTCAGTGTTTTACCTTAACATGAAAAATCAATAAACACTGTATAAATACACGCAAAAAATGTGAAAGTCAACCAAAGTTTGGATTCTTGGTTTTTATTGAAGCCAGGGGTCTGATAAACATTTTCCTTATCTTTGTCGGCGTAAGAAGCTAGAATCCGCATGGCAGCTCAGAGGCTACAGAATTGTGTTAAAGTCGTACAATCAAACTTCTGAATTTATTCAGGAACACAAAAATGCAGCCAGCCATGTGCTTACAATGTCTTGATATCCTGAATACAAAAGGACTGGAAGCAGAAGCTCATAGTCTCATATAGATGTAGACTGTCAATAGTGGTTGAAGGCAATTCAGTTAGGATGTGAAGAGGCAGTTGCTTTCAACTGATGTTTTGAGTACAAAAGTTACAACATGTGTTCATTATTCAATCTTGGGAGCAACATCCAATCTTTACAAAGAGCAAGTGCAACTTTGAAACCAAGCAGCATGAGAGCACTTCATTCTACTCAGCTAAATGCCAAATTAGTGTGGCCATGTTTTATGAAAAAATATCAGTGTGGTCAATCAGGTTAGGGTGGACATTTCAAACAGAAAGTGTCTATGGGCAAAACCATATTTGACAACAAAAACAAAACATGCCTAAGTAGGATGTAAACACAAACAAGGGGACATTTCAGGGGCAAAAAGGACAAACCCGAAAATGAATGGACATTTATTTGGTTTATCCACATCAAGATGTCCCAAAAACATCCCTAGCAAAAAAGGTGTAATGACAATGATTCCTAGAGTATTGATATTAAATGTACAATATCACCAGCAGAAAGGGGTTATTCCATCGTTAACCACCAGGGGCACCTTCCATAACTTAAGCAGCAAATGCAGATAAATAATGAAGTTTTACTGTGTAGGGTAACTTCTTGGTTCATTACTAAATGTTCTAAAAAGGCAAGGCAAAAAGAAAAATACGCATTCTGTGTCTTTAACTGTACCAACAGGGAAGTGATACAACTGTCCAGAGAAAAGTGCTTATTTCAACATGTGGCGGTTCTGCTCCTGGCTGTTCTTAAATTGTGCTTCATCCATTTTGGCAACAGACCCTCAGGCGCACATTCCACCCAGTCACAAAAAAAAGAATGATAAAAAGGACAAATAAAAACAATAAGAGCTTCGTTTTGATCAAAAGTAAATCCAGAACAGTTGTGTAGCATCATCTTGACAACAAGTCAAATCATGCATGACGTAGACTGTACACCAATATTGTCTTGTGGTTATTCCCTTACAGAGCAAGAAAAAAAAAAGTTAAACTCTAATTACACTGTATTTGTAGACCAGTTTAGAGAATTTACCATAATCTACTGTACACAATTATGGTATTTCTATTTCGTTTGACTCCATTTCTACCATTTTTATAGGGTGTGATTCAAAACAAGAGTTCATAGGCAGGTCTGAAGTTTGGAATGCAAGGGCTCCGTGCAAGAGTAGGACAAAAATGGCCACTGGTTAATCTTATGGAGGATTACCACCTACAAAAGCAGAAAATAGTGACTAATATGCATCTTTGGTTCCATGTTCCAATTCACTCCAGTTTTCCGTTTTTTTGCTATTATTTGAATAGCAAATAGCTGCTCTCTTCACACTTTCCATTAATTCTGTGAAAGCTACTGATGTACACTATCCATAGGATTAAGTAGGGCCTTGCATACAGACTTAAGAATGATAATGTACATTTAATTAATTTTGATTAGCTTATGGTGTCATGAAACCATAAATATTACTACAGATTATTTGATATGGTACAGTATAATGGTTTTAGTTATTAAAAA
>NTHP01000027.1:314709-335034 GCA_003416845.1 Oplegnathus fasciatus
AAAAAAAAAAAAGAAAAGAAAGAGAAATTACATAAGAAAATTAAGCAACCCCTTAAGGACACACAAATTAATTAGGAGCATTCCTGTGAAGGCAGGGCGCCCAGTGTGACAAACTGTTAGCTGTACATTGAAGGCAAAAGGTTGTCATTTTAAATGGGCACTGAAAGAGACCGAACAAAAAGACCGGACTGGACAAACAGGTTTCCTACAGGGATGTGTTTCTACAGCTACTTCATATAGAAACTGGGAATGTTTTAACCGACATGCCAAGTACAGTGTGAATAAAACATGTGAAACCAACAGGAGGACAGTGCTGTCGTACACTAAAGGACACAATATCTCATTTTGTTCAAACCACAACAAATCATTGTGTGTCTTTTGGCTGCAAAGCGAGTGGTTTCAACCACAGCAAGTGTTCGTCTGGGGGACCCAAAAGTTCCATCATGTGGTTTCTTCTTAATATCAGCAGCCTTTACAGTTTGTATGAAGGCATTCAATCTACTGCTCTATTGAACACTATCAACTAGGCCACAGAAATCTTATTTCTGAAAAATAACAAAGACCACAGGCTTGTTGTACATTAACAAAAATGTAAAACGAAATAAATTATTTGGATGACAAGAAATGGACAAAAACCTTTGAAGCGATGGTGCTACAGTGCATTTCCTCTTATGTAGACAAGCACCTCTACTATGACACAAACAGCTAACTGTGCGAGGCACTTAGGAGTTATAGTAGGAAAGATGCTGCCCAACCCCCTCCCCAAATATACACACCTGTAGCTAAAGAAGCGATTCTGCTGCAACCTCTAAGCCTGTCAAATCCCAACCAGTCTCATTTAATCAAAGAAGCTATTTTCAGAATTTGGACAGAATTGCATTTTATACAAAATCAAAAGTTAACCTGAATAGATTTTTTTTGTATTTATATTTACAGAATCCTTCGAGATGATTAGGGCAAATGATATGATATGCTATCAGCTATCTGGACTTGTCATATTAGTGTCATGACGTCAGTGGCATGTTATGTGATACAGATGAATGTTTCCTTAAACCAATAAATGGTGCACAAAATAAAATAAAAAGGTATGTATAAATACATCAGTATCATATCCAACATTTTTTTACATACTACATATGTTTGCAAGTATTTTAATTACTTTTCTCAATGAATATATTTAAAGTTTAAATATCTTTCCAATCGCAACCAAATTCCTTCCATGAGATAAGCTGAACCAGAGGCCACAGGACCAGTAATATTTCCACTCTTTTAAACCCATGAAGAGAGGGTGTTTTACCCCAGAAACTGGGGGACCTGCAGTCCAGCACATCAGGCTGGCTGCCAGGGAGTGTGCACACATTTCCATAAACTGACATCCCTCGCAAAATAACATTTACAGTGGAAGAGAGGACAGAAATAAAGCCAAGCCTTCAGCACTCATCATCTCATTGACACCTCCACCTCCGTAACCTCTCTCTTCCCATTTCACCAGAACACCAAAATATCTGATAGCATCTGAAACTCGTTTTGGTGAAACCACTGTGCGCTGACTGATATAGACATTGGGAATTTGGTCAATTTTTTTTTATGCTCACATGTACATGTATTTTTCCAGAGTAATAATGCAGTGGACGATGCAGCTGTTTTTGTTGCCTTCACGCTTCGTTCTCTGTCGGCGGTGGTATGTTGTTAGCTGAAACCATGGAGTCTTGTTTGCGAGTCATCCTGTCCAACTCAGCCTGGACATCAGTCAAACCCGGCTTCTGCCCTTAGAAAAAACAGGAGACAAAGTCCAAAAGTAATCTCCTGTAGTGTCTGTGTGTATTCACAAATATCAGTTTTCTATGGCCAGCAAGCGGATGAATGGGGGTTGGAAGGTGATGCGGTCCCATGCTGGAGATTGGCGGCTCGCTGCCACGGTTAACACACATGCAAAACTAATCAGACAAAGGGAACATGTGCTCATGCATTATCCTTTCAGCTGGGTCTCACAAAGATGTTAACACTGCTCAGCGCTGGAACAAAAAGTACATGTCAGTGGTCTCAGACAGAGATGAGTTATGCAATGTTTCCCTCAACGTTTCACTGGGTACGTTCAGCCATTTCACAAACAGTATTTGACTTTGTTATATTTCAGTGATATAACAAAGTAAAACAAACGTGCTGGAGCTGAAAATAGCAACTGCTGACATGCAAAACAGCTGATGTTACTCAAGTAAAATAACAAGTAGATAAATTAGTTGAGCAAGAGAGCAGTGGGATATGACGTGGAGTGAGTGACATTAGTTTCATGGGGGCACTTATGATTGGAGGTTTGGTGCATACAGGCCTGTCACAAGTATCCTCAGATGTCAGAAGTTCAGTCAAACAGGACAACTTTTCTTTTTCTCCTGTTTTAACCTTCTCTCTCAGGCTGTAGAGATAAAACTCCAGACAGCAAAATGGTCCACAGCCTCCATCAACAAAAGACCCTGTTTCTAACTCCTCTTGTCTTGACTTATGTGTGCATGCAGTCCATGCTCTAAGATGGATCTGGATGCACAGGATGCTATAGTCAACAATAATGCTTTATAACTTTTGATAAAAGGACAACTGCTAACCTGTAAGGAAGAAGGTTTGTAAATGGAATCAGAGGTGGGAGTACTGGAATAAGAAGTTGTACCTGTTTTCTTGGCGGACCCTTGCACTCCAGCTCCAACTGCTCCACTTCCTGGGCTCCCTGGAGCTCCAGTCTTTTTACTCAACAGACTGTTGAAGAAGTTAGCCAGCACTCCCTCATTGGCAGCCCCCGCTGCAGGAGAAACATGGAACTTAAAATCACTTCTGTATTACAGAAACCTGATATTAAAATTGATAACAAAATAAGCAGAAGTTTTCAACAGATTGTACATGTTCTCACTTGATAATAGCCATCACCCAGCATACTTAATTATTGAGTTGCTAGTTACCTTGTCAACACTAAGACTACTGAGAACACAGGCTGATTATTAACAGATTATCTTGCTTTAATACCAAACAAATTATAATGTGATTTCAAATAAGCAGTCTGGCACAGCTTCAGTTACTTCTTTTCAAATACATATCTATTGTTCCTGCCACATATAATCAAATTTTTGTAAAATAAGGCCATGTGTTCATCTTGTAAAGTTGAGGACAAAAGGCCATTTAACCCCTCTCAAGGGGTGGTGGAGTGCACTCTGGTATGTGCACCACCCTATCACAAGTTTGTCTCAGAGGGCTTTACAATCTGTATGACACATTTTATCTTCAGATCCTTGATTTGGATCAGGAAATACTCCACAAAGCGTGCTTTATCAGGAAAAAATGTGTTGATGAAGTTGCTACAAGCACAGAGAACTTTCCTTCATGAGATCTGATCTGCTTTCACACAGAGTAAAAAAAGTCAACAAAAATCCTCAGAAGTATGTAATTTTAACTACACTAACAACACCGCTTTTCAAAAGGTGAGGATTAACAGACCTCCATTAAATCTAGTTCAACCCAACATTCAGTTCACATTAAAGTTGGAACGCATTAACCCCCTACTCTACAGTACTTAATGATGGAGAGAAAGTCAATATTTCTGCTTAAGGGTGGCCAGCTCAGGAGGTGCGCAGGAATCTATTGTTATGTGAATTATTTTGGTTGTTACCTCTTGGGGGCAATATTGCAGCACTTCAGGAAAAAGTTGTTCACATTAAAGCCAAAAGATTTAAGATGAATGGAAAGGACTGTGACCAAAGCAGTTTTTTGTGGCGGTCCAAACATTGGTTTCAATAAATGTGGATGATTAGAGAGAATCCTGAATTAAATGGGACTATTAAACAGAATAAAAGGACTGTACAAGCCTCAGGGACAAACTACGCAAAGTATGATTCTCAATAATCATGTATGAAAATAAATGGAGCACTCAGAGCTCTTACCTTTCATGTTAGGGTCGGGCTTTTTGACAGCAGCCATTGGTGAGCCACTTGTCACGGTGGGTTGGCCCGCGCGACCGGCAGGCCTGGGAGACCCTGAGGCTGTCCGTCCTGGAGACTCCTGCAACACAGAAATCAGAGCAAGACTGTGTCACAAACAAATAGCTTAGTTTGTCTATCCAGAAGAAAAACGATACAGTGCAAAAAAAAAGGAATATATCCATCCATTACTAAGATTCCACATTTGAGGGATGTTAAGACACTTACTGTTGCTCCTCTTGTTGGCGTGGCTGGTTGCTTTGCTAGCAAAGACTGCAGAGAAAAAAAAAAGTTACAAAGTGAATGCCTTAATTCAGATGTGGTTTACGACCCCAACGACAGGTTCCAAAGCACACACAAATGGAAAGTACTGGACTAGCAAGCAGACACGGCTGACTAATGTTGGATTTTATGGAAAACTTATTTCAAAACATACACATTTATACCATTTATCTCGTTTTGAAAACCTGCAGTGTATGCAAGATAAAAGTGGACAGTTTCCATCAATGCCTGTACAAACTTTTATTTAGATGTCCATAAATAGAAGAGCAGTCAGTGCCAATAAAAGTAGAGTGAATTTAGCAGAAAGAAACGTCAACAAACACTGAACACTTCCCCAACCTGCAAAGCTGAAACCTCTCGAGTGTTTTTTTTTGGATTGCCTTCCTGGTTTATTTGTCCACAAAATAGGAAGTGAAGGCAATGTTACTGGTCATGTGGAAGTTTCAGATGTTCATGAGTGTGATATACAAATTTGTTTAATAATGAAAATGCCAGTTCAGGATCACCACTTAAATCTAACAAGGGACTGCTCCTCAGGTCTAGCTGTTCACAAAATTTTAGCCAAATCTGTTTGTAGTTTGTTTTTGTTTTTTTAGATATCTTTAAAAACACGGATGAAAGATATTCTCCTTATAACTTTATTTTCTCATGCTACCAATGACACTCATATCATTAAACTTCAATCTCATGTTATTAAGTTTTTCAGACACACTCTCAGTCTCAGTGGCTGGTGACAGAAATCATTAAATATGCAAAAAAAGGCTGACACATACCTGTTGCTTCATCAGGAATACCTGCTCGTCCTCTGCATTTATCTCTTTGTCATGAACCAGCTGTGAAGAAGAGCAAAGGAGAAAGCATTTGGTTACTCAATTGGCACTTAGGGTTGTAATATCAACCTCAGTTTACATTTTGTCAGTATTTGCATTGCCATACCTTTCGTACTGGAGGCTTCGTGATAAAATCTTCAAATGGATCTTCGGGTCTGACTGTTGTGAAGTTTTCATGCAAAATCCCAATTTTCTTCTCATTATCCCATCCAGATGGACTGAAGGGAAGGAGGAGACAGTTCAGTTACAGTGGGTGCATCATTTCTGTTGTATATAATTATAAGAATTAAATCATTATAATTATGTAGAGCATTTCCTTGGAATAAAAATTAGAATTTAATTGATAACAAAAGCAGAGAGAAAGATGGCACTGCACAGTTTTGTCAGCAATATTACCTAAATGTTCCAATTATGACACAGTAATATTTGAGAGAGCGAAGAAAAACCAAAGAAACCCTGATAAACCAAATAAACTGCTGCAACTCTCGCTTCACTTACATGAACACTGCATCCTTCTCCACCACTAAGGCAGGTGTGGTGAACTGGAACTCATACATCTTATGTACGATATATTTGTAAAGCAGGTCCAGGTTTTTCTCCTCTTTGACTGAAGTATAGATCAGGCCAGCGCCATCTGTTTATTTCAGTTAAGGCAGCAATTGTCGGGGTAATGACATAAGTAGTAGATTGTTGATAATCAATACAATATCATGGGCCATATAAAAAACCTGATGTATGGCCAATTTCTCAGTCAATGTTACAAATATAATGACCATTGTGATAGAATTACACACAATTATGCATTAATAGGATACACTGTAAGCAAAATCGCCGGATGTGGGACTGGATGAAATCGAAGTGCTCCTCTCTGTAGTCATGCTCCTTCTCTAGTACACTGACTGCATCACACTGAAGAATAAAAGATTGAGAGAGAGAAAGATAAACATTTTAAATTACACAAACAATAAAAGGTTAGCATTCACAAATATATGAACATGGTGACACTACTCTCTGCATCTTAAGCCCATATTACAATGACAGTGTTTTCTGTTGTGATTCTGTTGGAACAAATAGATTTTATTCCTAAAAATCTGTCGATCCACACTGACTGTGGGACGCAAGTGCGCACATCAACATGCTCCCTCTTCAGGGCTTTCAAGTGTTGTTTTTTTATCTCTTAGATGCCTAATAACCAAATTCTCATGAGAAGTCATTCACAGCACAAAAATGTAAGAGAACAATTGTTTTGTTGTTGTTGTTTCTGATATTAGTCTGCCTGGTAACGACCATTAGCTGGTGCTGAGAACAGTGACAGCAGATGACTGAGGTAGGAGTTGTTGTGGATTGGAAGGATTGGATTTGATTGGAAGGATGACACAACACTATGCGTCATGAGGACATGGGTGCAAACTTGCCCTTGGGAGGCTGCTGAACCTCTGATACAACCAGGCACAATATAATATGACCACCTCTACTTTCCCTCCGGGAGGCAGATGGGCAGCGTGATGTGGTGGTGGTGTGACAGTGACAGCGCTGAAATACTTCCTGCCCCTGGGTCTTCAATGATTAGTCATGACAGAAGGGGTGAGGTTCAAGACAAGACTGACAACACAGTTTTATGATCAAAAGTCAAAAGATTTCTAATTTTTTTAGTATCTATTGCTAAGATAAAGGGATAAACAGCAAATAATGGTCTTGAACAATGACTTATTCTGCCAAGCTGAATACTTTTTCTCTGACAAGGGCTAGACAGAGACACCAAAGATTTTAAAAAAGGCACATTCACCATTTTCTAGTCACAGCTAGCATGTGAAGCTCTGCTGACAGCTACACTGTGTTGTTCAGCACTAGTCTTTGCCTGGAGGGTTAACAAGCAAGTATAATGGCAGCTTTTTATCAGAGGATAATGCGTCACAAAAGCATAACATAAAACTGACATGTGGGAATGGACAGATTCTACATAGGGTCTGTGCTCATCATGGGGGCAATACTAGAACCCATCAGAGGAAGCCAGCAGTGAGGGCGGCTGTAAAAGTGTTACAGGGGGCTTTTCTGTGCCCGTTAACGTCAGGCAACTCAGGGCTAAGTAGAGAGAGGTACCTATAGGCTAGAAGAGCTGTGGCTACAGAAGTTAAAAATGCAGAGCTCCTTGGTGTAACGGGAGTTTAGAGAAGCTATTGACCACGACCGCAGGTGGACCAAAACAGGTGGCCCCAAAGAGGTTCTGGAAAACCATTCAGCAACTAAGGAGAGAATGGCAGGACATTATTCAGGGGGTATACCAAGTATCCCTAGACTTTTCTGACGACACTGTTGAAGTGAGAGCACTTTGAGGAACTACTAAACCCAGTGGACACACCCTCTAAACAGAAGGCAATGGCTCATTGGGGAGAAATAGATTTTATAATAAGCATAATTTCTAAGAAAATTATAAAGGCTGCATGTGTGAATTATGGGAAGTTGCACTAAGTAGTGAGAATAGTTAACCCAATCTAATGCTTTGTGACAACTGCCATTAGGATTAAGTGGACAGCATATTTGGATGGACACCAAACCAAGACAAGCAAACAAACAACAGGGATCTTTTTGCACAGGTTGTTCTCTTTTACAGAAAACAGAACAGTGTTGTTGTACTACATAGCCATGATTAAGTATTCTATTAGATTTTATTTGGGATCATTCTTTTGGCTCTTTCGTCACAAGGGTGTAGTATTAGGTCAGAGAACCTAGCAAATGTCCTACCTCAGACACAAGTATCTCTGAAAAGCTTTGATAGATTGGTAAAACCTCTTACAGCAACACCAAAACATTAGTTGTCTCTAGACTAGTCTAGTCTAAGGCTTAAATAAGACTTTTAGGGCTGTAGGAATTATTTACCTTTGTGCAAACTATTAGCACTGGAATGCCCAGGTTGTGTGTGAGTGTGTTGTCCCCAAGTGGTAGCACAACGGCCTCGTCTTCCCCTGCTGTTGGGGCCCGTCTCTGTGGGGAGGATGGGGTGGCATCCTCCGGTTCTGCGTACTCTTGGAACGCTTTCACCACTGGCGGAAAGACAAAGGGAATAAAAGATAGGAAATCAGACCATTAGTGAACATACAGCTCCAGATGAGCCCAATAAAAATGAAGATTAGTTCAGTTTCCAGTGTCTTTATCTGCCTCACCCTTTCTCTACCGTTAACAATATTGCCTAGTCTCACACTCTCCTCTTAAAAATCACACCATGGACAAAGGCTTTTTACCTTGTTATCCATGCCATAGTTGAACCCTACAATAATACTAGAAGAACATTTGTATTTTTATAAGAAAATCTTGCTACAGAACTATAAACCTGGTTAATTGTTGTGCTCAGCCTCCACTGTGTCCCTGAGATTAGATCATATGGTCAACACAAATGCATGGCACTTAACTGGCATATCAAAAAATGACCGATCCTGCCCAATGACTGATAAAGAAAATTTCAAACTTAAATGCAGATGCAACAAGTCATTGTGGTTATAGGTCCTGTATACTTTAGTATCATTGGAAGAAATTGTGTTAATCGCGCTAAATTTCCACTGTTGCATAATAAGCCTTGGGTGAAGGGTAAAAAAGACAAATAAATGGCATCCTTCACTTTCCTGTTGTGTTGCCCCAGCTGTCCAGACATTTACAAAGCTGTGGTGTGAGATGGTGGTGGGGGGGTTATATGCAGGAAGTTTTGGCCTACTTCCTCAGGAGCTTCGGGAATGCAGTTGCAGACAGCCCACAAAGCCAGATTGACTTGCCATTTTGAGCCTCCTTTACTTTCAAACATGGGATTTAGTATATGGGGCGAGAACTGGTGTTAGGAGCAATCTAAAAGGGAACTTCTTGGATACAGGATTACACAAATCCAGTGCATACGCACAAATAGTTTGGAGTATGTACATTAGGGCTCAAGGGCAGGAATTCAACATGCTGCTTTTACACCATCCAAAAGGAAGATTCATGAAAATCTCTGTCCTTTTCTTCCTCGCTGAAGTTTGTATACAGAGGACATTTGAACCTAATTTGACAAAAATTTGAATGACTGCTAAAAGAAGTCAGACTTTCATCTAATCCTTTCCACTGCATAGACTTTAAGCTACACAGGGGGTCTGCTGGGCCTTGACATGGCACACAACTAGAAGATTTACTGAATGGAAACACGGGCAAGAAACGAGATCAATCAGGCATTGATAAAAACCTGACAAAATTCACTTTACTGATGATATTTTTAGATATTGTAAATATGCCTTAAGAATGTCTTTAAATTGACTAGTCAGAAAAAAATATTTTAAATAGGAGTAGCTACTACTACTGAGGAAGTGGAGCAATGGATTATGTTAAAGGAATGACGTGAGTAGTTTGTTTGGCCGTTTCAACACTTTTTTACCATGAAAATTTTCATGTCTGTGATTTCAAGCCAACTGGGGACGAGTATTTGTTGCTAAAAGGAGAAAGTTTGGGCGGAGTATCACTTTAAAACACAAAGTGAAAGGGACAAAGACAGACAGACTTTGCCCCACGAAGACCTATTTATCTGTTCCACAAACAAGGGTGAGGTCAAAATGCATTGGCACACATACAGGAGGACTGCTCAGCCTTCAATAAATGAAATATGCTGTACCTTAAGTACCTGTACCTTTAAAAAAACCTTTGAATATAAGGTGTCTTTTCTGGCCAACTAAATGTTAAATAAGCTAATTTGGCCTCACTGGCCCAGGTTTTAGCGACATCAGTCTTAAACTGTCTACTAGCTAATGCTGTTGGCTCATAGCTAAAACATTTCAACAGCTGTCAGGTGACTTGTTTCCTTTTCATTTAAGTGAAACAGACCTACAGTCAAACCAAAATACCAAAGATATTTGCCTACACACCATTCCCAGATACTGTAGCTAAAAAAATAATCCCTGTCTCATCATTACCACAGAAGTGACTGAGTGAAATATTTCTCATTTCAATGTGTGGTCCAGGCAGCAATAGGTTCATCCTGTAATTTGACTTGAGACTCCAGCAGCCAGCCTACTTTGGTTACAGCACAACAGGAGTCAGAGTGTCCGGCCCACTGGCTGCGTTCAGACCCACTCAGTTTACGTCCTTTCCTTTGCCCTGACGCTGCTGTTGGAGGGGAGTGAACCATGATGCAAGACGCCTGCAAGACTCCTTGGACAAAAGCCACTCAGACAAACTTCCAGTCCGTCTGTCAGCCTGTCTCTCTCACTCACACACTCGTGTCCACAAATACGCAATCTGACTGGGTCTCTCCAATCTGCTACTGACATCACAACTGACACGCTGGATGGATGCTTTATCTGGATGACATGCCTCAGCTAAACTGGAAATCTGACCGTGTCAGTGGGTGGGGTCAAAATGTCTGGCCAAAGAGAGAAAGTAGGAGGAACCCTAAAGAAATATGACAAACAGATTTTAAGTTAAGCCTCAAAAATTGACCAAATTGTGAGGACTCAAGAAAAAATACCTCTACAGTACAGAAAAACACTACAATTGCAAATTGACTGTAATGAATGCCCAAGCTTACATCTACTGAATATAAGTTTAATGCATAAATGCCAGGCAGTATTTCCTTTCTACTGCATTGTATTAATCAGTTTCAACTATGCTCAACTAATACAGCTACTTGAACTGAAATAAGTCAGTAAAGAGAGCTGAAAATGTGGACCCATTAAAAGTCATTACACCCACTTAAAGTGTTTGTAATTAACAATGTGCTTTAGTCATCAATTGGCTACCAGTTCCTTTTTCTTTTTCACACGTCTGCCAGCAGATACTACATGTTACCACTTGTCACTGTATTAGCATGTTATATGTAGAGACAGTTTTTAGACTTGTTCTGTCAAAGTCATGTGCAATCACCAAACAATTTGACTTCTTTGCGAGAAGTCATTTGAGATTTGTAAGAGCAACAGCAGCAAACAAACTTTGGAGGCAGACAATAACCTTCTGTAAAACCCTGCAGGTTGAACTAACTTGTATGAAAAGAAATCTCCAAAAGCATTTTTCCAAACACAAAAGAACTGTTCATAAGCCAGAGATGACCATGTCTAAAATTAACAGGAGAACAACATCTGAGTGCATCACACTCATTGATCTGCAGAACTTGCCTCCAGCCAGAACACACAGCTGAGGATCATGGGCCTCTCTGATGATGACCTAGAAACATCCATGGCAATGTGTAATGTTATACAGTGCTTGCTTTCAATGTTACACAGCGGCCAATCTCTCCTTTTTCCCCAGCAGCCAGTCAGCAAGGAATCCAGCTCTTATTATGTAAGACTCCCATTGCTTCCACCCTGTGATGCTCCAGGCACCCTTTCTGAGTGCTGATTCCTTTTAGCCCTCTCCTGAGATATACAATTCAGCAAAATGTATGCATGTCATATTTCCATTCATGTCTCAGATTTTTCATGTTGAGACATAAAATGACGCATCACCGATCTGCTTTAACAAAACAAAGATCTGTTTGGATTTACGCTAGTCGCTGCCATTCATAGCATTTTAACTAACAGTGACCACTTCATCTTCATTCTTATTATCGCCAAATCTTCTACAATAAGCTAAGAGTCAAACTTTCAAAAGCCTTGTGTTTTTGATCAGTGCACACATCATTGAAGATTTACTAAAACTAGATGTTTAATTTTGATACCATCCACAATGCGAATAACCTATGGTTAGAAAAAGTCAAACATTACTTACTCTTCTGCTCCATTTCCCTCATGTCCTCAGGTGGGATCTTGAGCTTGTCCACATGGTCACGTAGCACACTGGCCCACTTCTGCAGTGACTCCATAACGGTCCAGGGCCGTGACATATCCGCAACGAAGACAGCTAGACAGTCAGGTAGTGACTGAGCTGAAACGGCAAACTTAAGTAGGCCTTTGTGGTACAGGTCCCCATCCAGGATCCACACATTACAGCGAGTAAGGTCTGCAAAGAAAAAAACAAAGTACTAGTTAAGTAAAATCAATACAATTATTGTTTTAAACTACTGTTATTTTGGGAAGGCTACTGCTGTAAGACAACCACAGCAGGTAAACTCACCATCTCGGTCCTCATCATGGACATTTAAGTACAGATACTCCAGTCCCCTCCCTTTCTTGTTGTGATCAGCTCCTTGAAGTTTGGCCACAAGTGATGTTTTTCCTGATCCATCCTCACCTATAAGATATTTTATTCATCAGCTTACATATGCCATTATTCAACATTATTTGCAATATTGTTCAATACATACAATTATGGATATTTTAGAATAATAATGTATATGATGTACCAAGAAATCATCTTACCGCCTATACAAAAACATATCTAGACTTTACACCTCAAATGCAATGACAACATTCACGTTCTAATGACTGTCAGAGGCTGCAATGCCTCACACAAATCTTGTTCATCAATGTCAGTATTTCTCACATTTTTGGAAAGCCAACCCATATAAATGTGCCCCCACTTCTGTATTTTGAGTTTATTATGTCTTCCAATCGAGAATGTGGGAAGAAACACAGCTGAAAGTGTAGACTGTCTGAAAAGTCATAAAGGTTTAAATGTGCAATCATTAGCTTTTGTGAGTTCAGTGTGGTTTTGCAGTTTGAGAGCCCTCCATTCGCCTCAGGGTTGACCAGCAAAAGCACACTCCACACACTTGCTAGCTAAGTAATACTTACCAAATACCAGGATATTTTTTCCTGATGGCAACTTTGAACTCGATCTAGTTGAAACTTCACTCAGTATTGAGGACCTAGAACAAGACACACATTGAGAAAAACAGACACACAGATGGCACATAGACGTTAGATTGACAGTCAGGTGGCACATTGACAGCTCCCTATCTCAATACACAAGTTGCTACCACAACTGTTATTAGTCAGCTAACATTACATAACTTCACTATTACTTGTAAGATTATTCCACTGTTTCAACTATCCCAGTGATGTGTCCACGACAACACGAAAAAGCAGGAAATGATAAGTCATCCCCACTGACCAGTACATTAGAAATAATTAGCTAAAGATCTGAATCCAAGAAACATGACAAGCTGAAGCCCAATAAGAGTACGACCCCGCATGAGAAGCACTGAGTAAAGCAAACATTATTTTTCTGCACAAGCTAACCGTTACTTCGGTTTGTCAGCTATGGCATTAGCTTGTTAACGTCCCAGTTAGCTTGTTGTATCCTGCATAAAGGAGCTAAGGTGTTGTCTTGGCATGAACTATGGAAGCCCCTGACACCATGAATGGCTCTCTCCAACTTGCCTCGTTAACTCAACAGCATTTCTTGTATTAGTAAAACTCGCTAACGGACAATATTGGCTAACTACAATAAAGCTAATCAGCAGTTAGCTGACGTTAGCCGAGCTGCTAACACAAGTAACGCTAGCACACTGACCGCCCAGCTTCAGTTAGTGCTAATGTTACAGCTAGCCGGGGCCGGTGTTTGATTGTGAGCAACCGGCAGTGACAAAGCAGAACCACTGCGGTTCAGCTTGTCCAAGAAGGGCCACGACAGGCGTGAAGTTGTTAAAAGAATAACACAACTTGCCAAAGGTTTTGTCCTTCTTCCTCTTCGTTGTTATTGTCGCCTGCCCCGGCTGCGCCCGGGAGCTGTTTCTCCAAAACGGGAGCCATCTTCTCTTTCTACAACCACAAAGGCAAGGCCCTGCTTCTTGGGCACCAGTAGCACCGCCTTCATCCAAGTAGCCAAGGGTACGTTACATTCATTGACTTCTACGTCGCGCCGGGATCCTGGGTGCAACTCTAAATAGCTTTAAGTGTCGTTATTAATTGATTAAATAGTTATTATAATGATTTAAACGTTTATTTGTACAAAATGTGATAATAATTTATGAAGAAAGAGGATTTGACAAAGGTAAACTATTTTTGTGGTTCAAACCATCAAGAAGTAGTTCTGGCCACAGCCCAACAAGTGATGTAATGCCAGTGTTTTTTCCTTTAACAGCTGATGGAGAACACTGTGTGATATCAACAGTTTCCTTGTGGCCAGAAGTTCAACAAACTTTAAAGTTTTAGCCCATTGCATTTGCAGTTTTTTGTAGTGTGTGACTCTGTGTGGATTTAACCTTTAATTCTTAACCCTACAAACTTAATTTTACCAGCTAGGTTCTATTGGTCAAGATGGGTCATTCAGATATAATCAGTGGTGGAAAGTAACTAAGATAACTAAGTACAATGTTGAGGTTCCTGTACTTTACTTGAGTATTTCAATTTTATGCTACTTTATACTTCTACTTCACTACATCTCGGAGAGAAATATTGTACTTTTTACTCGACTACATTTATCTGACAGCTTTAGTTACTTATCTGATTAAAATTTTACAAAACATATGATAAGATTTTAATTCATGACACTGCGCTGTTAACGATTAAAGCAGTTGTTCCCAACCTTGTTTGTGACTCGTTCAAAAAAAATGGAGGCCATTTTACTGCAGAACAAGTACTTTTACTTTGATACTTTAAGTACATTTTATTGATAATACTTTTGTACTTTTACTTAAGTAAGATTTTGAATGCAGGACTTTTACTTGTCACAGAGTATTTTGACATTAATGTATTGATGCTTTTACTTAAGTAAAGGATCTGAATACTTCTTCCAACACTGGATATAATTTTGATCTTTCTTAAAGCACATTTTTATTTCTTCTGCTAGTCTTTACCACATGCAAGAAACAGCAAGACAGTGGGGCTTTGAGGGGGTGTCATGGTTGCCCTGCAGTCTAATAAACACATACCATGAAGGTATCCATAGATACAGCTGAACACACACGTCACTGATTCAAGAACTACTTTCTGTCAAAGGATGTTGATTTTTAAAAGGTAATTTTTATGGGGTCAAGAATGATTAGAGGAGTATTACAGGCATTGTACACACTTTAAAACTGTAAAACACACACACCATTAGTCTCCATAGAAAATGACAGTGATTCCTTAAAGGTGTTGCAAGGACAAAAAAAGAGTGTGCCCACCAGCCCAGATCATCCCTCAACAATCGCTCTTGTGCCACCATCAGTCCAAAGGTTAAGTCATATTTTAGATTAAGTCACCTCAGGCCTTAAAGGTGTAGTCTACAATCCTGGAGAAAGCTTCTTCATATTTGAACTCAACAACCAAACAAATACACCCCTCCCTTCAGTGCTCCTTCAAACTCACGTGAGTAACACACAGCATTAGTGTTGTCCTGTGCACGAGCACGAGCTGTGACAAAGCTTTGGTATTTGAGGACCTGGGAATAAGAACGGGCTGGTGGCTCGGTCCGAACCACTCTGTTTGTTTCCCATTTACAGAGCCAGGGCTGTGTATGAGCACTGGACTGTTTGTCAGCACACACGCAGAACGGACAGCCAGCGGACTTTGAGGATATATTTGCTGAATTTGACAAAAAGCATATTAGATTAGAATTGTAGACTACACCTTTAACTCTGGAACCTGGCCACGTTATCAATAAACAGTTTTGTCTATAGAGTTCCTTGGATTAAGATGAGTCTAATAAATATAAAGTGAACCAATTAATTTGGAATCTAAAATAAGGCTTTTCGTTACTTATACACAGAATTGCAATACACTAACATACGTATATGACCATGACATGCACATAAATTTGCAGAAAAAACACACAAAATCTGTGTGCCAATAGACACAAATAAACCTTAAAGGGCAAAACCGTCCATTCTATGTCATTTTATGCTACTTATATATCCACTTTGTGTTTTTCTAAAAATGAATTGCTTGTTATGCAAAATCAAACAAGTCAGGCATAACAAAAGGGGACATTATAGGTCAAGTAAGATTTTTCTATTACCAACTTAGTAAGCACATCAAATTGGAAAAGTAATGATATCTTTAAACTTTTCTTTAACAGAATGCACTACAGAAGATAGTCACACTATTGTTGCGAAATAATAAGTCCCCAGTAGAGGGTACTATTCATGTTCCTCTGAACTTGAGTGGGTAGACATCACAACCAAACCATTAGGTGCACCTCTTCTCCCTTTCCTGCAAAGGCTGATATTGAACCCATTTGAACTGACATTATATTTATGACTCAAATCTACTCAAACCTATACTTCACTTGAGTTGAGATTTTTATGGCATTTATTTATCTTGAATTCTGACAGATCAAATTAGCCATTAGGAGACAGTTTTTCTTTTTTTAGACTGGAGCTTCAACGTTGCAATAACGTCGTATCTTTTGTGACTTTATGTATAACCGTGCTCTTAGCTGACCCTGCTGACATTTTCAGTTGGTGAACTATAGTATACCTTTGATAGAATAAAGACAAACTGAGCCACGCAGCACAGATATAAACTAACTTTCCCAAAATATGACTTTCAACAACTGTCGCCATCATATTTTATATGTTTTTGTTGCTGAAGGAAATCAAGTAACTGTCAGTTCATTCATATATTCATTAGAAATATATTAACCTGTCCAGGGTATAGCCTAACCTTCCTTGCACTGGGAAAGCCTCCACACAAGCTCTGGTGGTGAGCTATTGGCCTGTAGCGTGTTGCAGCACCCAACACCTGTTTCTTTATTTCTCCACCTCTTCAGTCTTTGTGTCATTCTAGGTCAACGGGACCAGGACTTGCAGACAGATGAGCTTTGGGCATCTACATGATAACTCTGGGGGGTTTATGTCTGTGAGTCCTCTGTCTATGTGGAGCAGTGGTTGGCTGGGATGGCGGTTATACTCCTGGGAATGCATTCCAGAGCTTTTGCATCATGTGAAACTCAGCCGTTTGCTGCCCCTGTGTCACTGTTTAGCTCTGCTGCCAGCAGGGAAAACAAACAAGATTGATCTTATTTTCTTGCTTTCTTTAACAGATAGAAACCAGAATTTTGTGACAAGTGGAAAGCGGAAAAATTAGATAGCAGAGCATTGTTATACAATTCAAGACCTAGGTCTAACAAGATCAACTAAATGACAGAATTGTGTTTATTCAATATTCCTGTGACAGATATTTTTAACCCTCTTGTCTGGGCTTTTTTTGTGGTGATAGACACTGAATGAATCAGGAATATTGAATTTGTCATCGTCAGAAAGCCATACACAGTTTTAATGGATATCTCACACGTGTAATTAGATACTTGCATAAAACATTAAAACTGTGTCATTGTCCATCTAAAGTCTCAGTTGTCTATCATTAATATCTTAATGCCCCACAAGGTTTCTCCATACAAGCTGTGTTGTACTATGAGCCCTTGTAACAGGAGAGGGTGCTGTCCCCTCACTAATACTGTCTGTCTGGTATGAACTCTGTAAAACATGAGTGATAAATGTATTTATTTAAAGATTCCTACATGGGAAAAAACATAACAAGGGGGAAGACAAGAAAAGAAAGGAAGTGAAAAAAGAGAAGTAAACTACCAAAACTATTAGGCTATATTACATCTGGAAGGGAACACGTAATACAAATTCTGTCTGAGTTTAAGATCTGCTATGTTAAATGAAAAGATGTAATGATTTGATTCAGAATATTTTCGTTGCATGCACATGTCTTGCTTTAATGCCACCTGAGAGTAAACATATACTGTACCTATGCCTAGTAACCGCTATTCTTTTATTTGTATTAAAATCACCTTCCACTGGGCCTAAACCAGGACAAAATAACCTGTTTGGCTGCTTTCCGAAGGTATTTCTGATCAAATACCAGGTTGGTGAGTTTTGAGTGACGTAATCAGATCGTCAGTCCAATTGTTATGTGATTTGCATTGTCTTTCTTCCAGTTTCACTGAGAGAAACTGTAAAGAAAAACATGTTTGTGTGAACTGTCGGTGAAAGACCCACTCTCGCCTTTCTTTTCACAGGAAGGCTCTTTAAGTGGAAACAAGCAGTGGACTGTTGCTGGAAGAGATTCGAGGCTTTTTGGCTACTAAAAAATAAATATATTCCAGCAGTTTAAATGATATTAGGTGAGTCATACTTAGTGTAGACTCATGTTCATATTGTTGAAGAAAGATTAAATGTCTTCATAGTTATGCCCCAGCTTTATTTGATTAATATCTGACAGTCATCAGTGGCTTTCAGATACTAGCAATGTGTCAGCGGCATGCTGCTTTGGTCAAACTGTTGAAGTAGACAACATGTTCACCTGGAAGGGTCAGTTGTTGAATTTCATTAAGTCTCACCCGGACCAACCTTGTCCCATTAACACATGGAAGGCAAATAGCAAAGAGGTGCAATGCATCAGAATACTTTGTAATGGTTAGAGTGAACTTTTGGTCCTCTTTATATCCCTAGCAAGAACAGTAACCCTGAAAAAAGAAAAAAAGAATCATAAATACTTCAGACAGCCTGTTCCTGTATATGTTTATAATGTCACATGATTAAGATGACTTATTTAGAAGCCCACAGTCCAAACACTGATGTCCACACATCAACAGTTTATCACAGCTCATGAACAAATCACATTTTGCAATCATGTAGATTCAGTCTAGCACTTTTAAACCAAATAAAATCAGTTTGCTTTATAATTTACTCACAGTGCCTTTAAACTTGTTGTGCTCCTTCTCATGATTACTGTGTATGATGTTTTTATCTGTCTGGTTACTGTTTGATATGCAAGCAGGGGTGAGCATGCATGTTATCTTGCTGACAAACAGCAGAAGAAAAAAAAACCCCATCAAGGAACCACTGTAATTTTCTATGGAGATGAATGTGTGTATGCGCTGGAGTGGGTGTGTGCGAGAGAGGAGGGGTTAAAGATGGGGAGGGTATAGATTGCAGTCGGAGCAGTAGTGGGGTAGGCTGGATTGTGATAGCGACAGATGTCTAGAAAACTGTGAGGGGCACTCCTCGGTTACACCACAGTCCCACACTGCACCTCGGAGAGCAGCAGGGGCGGAATCTGCAGCTGTCACTCCAAAGGTTTACCTCCATTATCACATTCAGCCGGAGCTCGGAAAAGAAGCCCGACTGATCACTCTCTAGAAACACAGGTTAGTCTCAACAGAGATTTATCTTTTTTCTGTTTTATTTTTCAATTGCAATGTGTCTTGTAGTTATGTTCTGTTGGGAAAAAGAAAGGAAAAGAAAAATGAAGAAAGAGAGAAGTGAGCAGGAACGAAAGATGCCTGCCAGTTGCAGCTTACCCATTGTTCTCTCTCTTTCTCTTTGCCTTTTCTGCTATTATGCAAATGTGTACATTTCAAGGCTGGTATAATAAAGGCAGGATTTTTTTTCTCTTTCTCAGCGGTCGAATTTGATTTAGTGCGCCTTCTCAGGCAGCAGTGCTGTTTTTTATAAGTAGGCCAGGCGATTAAAAACCTTCTT
Source organism: Oplegnathus fasciatus (assembly GCA_003416845.1). Lineage (NCBI taxonomy): Eukaryota > Metazoa > Chordata > Actinopteri > Centrarchiformes > Oplegnathidae > Oplegnathus > Oplegnathus fasciatus. Next base: position 334,083 of record NTHP01000027.1, read on the forward strand.
GGACAAAGAAAGCGCAAAACAAAGTTAGGAAGTTGTGGTACTTATTAGGTATTAACGCGTTATTGTGGTGAATTTCGTTGTCTTTTGCCTGTGAGGACGACATTTTCAAATGCTCGTGAACAAAAAGGGCAGAGCAGCTGAGAGAAGCAGCGGTGGGTGGGTTGAAATGGGGGATGGAGACCCCTCCATAGCTTTTATCACTCAAGGGTTCGTGGCCAGTGTATGGTGTAATTCCCCTGCATAGAAGCCCAGGCCTATACCCCACACTATAGTACAGATTAGTCAGTGTTTGCTGCCAATTTAGCCCAACCCATTACTTTTGTCAGTGAGTAGCTGCTGGCGAGGAATCCCCATCCTTTGTTACCGGCCGGCACATGCTGCCGTACTCCCTTATCTTTCTAATATGTGCGTAAAGCTCTGTGTCTACTGTACATTTGACTTCGCATTTACTCAGAAATTGGCTTAAAAATATGTCAGTGCAAATCCACAATGATTTCATGTCAGAATATTAGGTTTTCTCCTCAAACTGTACATTTTTGCTTTGTCTGATTTGGAGGCCGGAGACACCAAGAGGGTTTGGGTGAAAAACAGGCGAATAAGAAATCAACACATAAGCAAATTAAGTATGATTAGTTGAAGGGGAAAAAAGGCAGAATTAGGCTGGCTTTGCTGTAAAAGCAGATATAATGACTTATTTTTACTGGACAGCTCATCAATGACTGTAAATTGGTGTAATGGATGTGCAGCCTATCCCATCATGGTGTGTGGCGCATCCTGTCTCCATTGCTCCGTTGTAGCACTATGGACAGTTCCCAAATTGTTCGTACCCAAATGCTGCCCTGCAGGGTAAAAGTCCTGCTTGTGGCATTTTGGACATAATAGAAAAATCAACCCATGTTGTATAATATTTCCAGGTTTTGTTGGAATATCATCTGTCAGACCGAAATAGGCT
>NTHP01000027.1:335046-350472 GCA_003416845.1 Oplegnathus fasciatus
ATAAAGTTGAACTTCCAGTTCTCTATTCTGTCACTTAAAGGAAGTTACATTCTGTGGCAATCGCAAATTCTTCCTCTACAGCCACAACAGTGTTGTGACATTAACAGGAAGAACTACATGTCTGTAGTACACATTTGCTCCATTCTCAGAATATATCAATTGATTATTGTGGTTTTACACTGATCTACAGAAATTCCAGATTTATCATTTATATCTTGTATATGAATGTAACTGCAGGCTCTGGATTGCCTGTCTTTGTCTCTATGTGAGACTCGCTACACTATATAGTTTGTAGCTGACAGAGGAATAGTTGTACATCTACATCATAGATGTTGAGTTGTGGGCTCATTTGGCACTGAGCCTTACCCAACATTCCTGAAAGGGTAGAGAGTCTGCAGAGTTGTCTGATCTCAGTAAGGTTCCCATGCATTTACATTTGTTTTCCAGCCAAACTGTGTTTGGCAGAGAGCAGTTTCTTAATTGAACTTCTAGTTCTAGACTTCTCTCCATGCTGCTTTCTGACAGAACACTGTTTTACATTTGAAGGAACAAAGTCGAACCCACGCTGTATTTTAGAAAGTTTGACAAAACACATTTCTAATGTTCACATGTGGTGTATAAATTCTAAATACCTAAAATAACTACTTAAGTAAACACAATTACTTAATTACTTAATTAAGAGTATCACCTCTATGCTTGGCTGGCATAATGGTTCAGTGGTCAGCACTGTTGCCTCACAACAAGAAGATTATGGTATCCCCGTACAGTTCAGGTGAATTTTAAACTCTAAATTCCCTGTAGGGATGAATGTGTTTGTGTATGTCTTGGAGATATACTATATATATATTCTTGAACAATTTAGTTGTTTTAAGCATTCAAGATTAAAGATAAACAATGTTTTGTCTCTCATATTAAAAGACACCTCCATCCACTTGTTCCTAGGAGACACCATGGGAGGCAAACTGAGCAAGAAGAGGAAGGGGTATGATGTTAGCGACCCCAAAGAGGCGAAGGATGAGACCGCAGCGACAGCTGCAGGTGCAGACGAGTCTGCTAAAGTGGAGGCCGGAGCCCCACCCACAGAAGCTAAGTTGACAGCTGAGGCAGACAATGTGGTGGAGGAAGCAGTGGGGTCAGCTGTGGCAGCAGTAACTGAAGCTGTAAAAGCTCCAGAAGAGCCCAAATCTGCACCTCCAGAGGAACCAGCTGCTCCAGCTCCAGAGGAGGCAGCTCCAGTAGAGGAACCAGCTGCAGCAGCAGAGGTGACAGCTCCAGTAGAGGAACCAGAGGCAGCAGAGGTGGCAGCTCCAGTAGAGGAACCAGCTGCAGCAGCAGAGGTGACAGCTCCAGTAGAGGAACCAATTCCTGCAGCTCCAAAGGAAGCAGCTCCAGTAGAGGAACCAGCTGCAGCAGCAGTGGAGGCAGCTCCAGTAGTAGAAGAATCAGCTCCAGTAGTAGAGGAGCCAGTTGTTGCAGCAAAGGAATCTGTTCCAGCAGCAGAGGAGTCAGCCCCAGTAGTAGAGGAACAAGCTCTAGTAAAGGAACAAGCTCCAGTAGAGCTCCCAGAGGCTACAACAGCATCATCAGAAGAACCTGTGCCGAGTGAGGTTGAACCTGAGTCTGCAGCTGCACCTGAAGAGCTTCCTGTAGAAGAACCTGCTGCAGCTGTAGAATCTGTGCCAGAGCCAGAGGTTGTACCTGCCAGCACAGAGTTAGCACCCAAGGACCCAGAGCCAGAGCCCATCCCAGAGACTGCTACTGAGCCAGAAGCCACTGTGGAGGAGACAGCGGTGCTTGCTGCTGTCCCTGAACCTGAGCCAGTGGCTGAGCCAGCAGCAGAGCCAGTGCTGGAGCAAGCCCCAGAACCAGAGCAAACCCTCGAGCCAGAGCCAGAACCTGAACCAGAGCAAACCCCAGTGCCAGAGCAAGCACCAGTGCCAGAGCCTGAACAATCACCAGAGCCAGAACCAGAGCAAGTACTAGAGCCAGAGCCAGAGCAAAAGGCTGATGCAGTAAAATCTGCAGCAGAGGAACAAGTTGAAGAAGCTGAGCCAGAACCAATTGCAGCCACGTCTGATATTACTGAACTTGAGACCGTAGAAGCAGAGGTCTCGGAGAGTGCAGCAGAGGAGATCCCCACTGAATATCAACCCGTAGAAGAGGAATCTGTTGCAACAGAAGCCTCCAGCACTGAGGCGGCAGCTGAGCCAGAAGCAGCAGAACATGTCCCTGAGATTGTCATCTCAGAGTCTGTCTCTGCCAGCGAAATTACTGCTGAGTGTGAAGAGGTACCTGAAGCTTCTGTGGAAGAGGTGCCTTGCCCACAACCTGAGGTAGAAAGCAAAATGGAAAACGGAAATTTAGAGAGCCCATCTGTTACGGAGGATGTCGCAGAAGTAGATTCACTTCCAGCTGTGAATGGAGAGTGCACAGATTCTGCTGCTGCACATCCAGAGGAATGTGTTAATGGTAATGAAAAGCCAGAGGAGGCACCTATCAAGGAGCCAAGTGACTTTGAACTGAAAAAGGACGTGAACCTGAGTGGGAATGTCCAGGAAGTTCCCGATGCAGTCTCCGACATGGAGGGTCTCAGCACTGAGGTCACCCAGGCAGTCTGAAAAGAAGCCATCTTTCAAATCAATGTGAATTCAGTTTAATCCTCCGATGGTGCGAGAAAGGTATCACAAACACAGCTAGGCTTTCTTGAATGCTGTAACCACCGCAATGTCTATAGTGGTAACTCAGGCAAAAGGATGTTTTCTTTTGAGTAACCAAAAATGAAATGCAACCACTTGAGGATAGAAAGAAAGAGAGGCAGACAAACAGACAGACAGAGAGAGAGAGATATGAAGTGAGATGGAAGTGCAGAGAGGAGACTTTAGTTTGGAATTTGAAGGTGAGTGCAGACAGACAGTGAAACTGGACAGCAGAGCAAAACATACTGGACAGTAAATATGATATTAATGAATGAAATGAATAAATCTGTCTTTGTGTGTGAGCCCGATGGTTTATTGGAACAGCATTCATTATTAGTATGTTATCTGATTTAGAATGTCATATATCCTTTCTATTACTATATGCAGAGACCTGACATAAATGTTTTGGCCTTTTATAATAATGTTACCTGTGAGGACTGTTCATTTTAAATTGATTGTTCGGAATAGAGAATAAAAAGAGATTGTTATAGCCTACAGTGATCTTCTTTTCTTTTCATGTGTTCTCTCAGCATCAAGTTACTGGGTTACTAGTAAGATTTATTGTTCTTTACTCTAAACTGTGGATCCCACTTTCTTATTAATGAATCAGTTAATCTTAACTAATTTCAAACCATAAAATCCAAGAATGAGTTTTTGTCCCTATAGCCGCAAGAGAAGCAGAGCAACATTATTTACAGAGCATCTAGTGTAGGCTCTGTTAATATCAAACCACTTGTTGACATCCACTGTCACTACAGCTCGTATCAGCTCTGGTGGGTTGGAGTTTGACTGATTATTCATATCTACGAAGAGCAATGTCCTTTAGGTCACTGGCCACGTTACAAATATTTTGGTTGGTGGAACATGGCTGCCTATTGTGTGCAGCCTGCATGTCATGATTGGCCAAACAAAACACTGTACCCCGAGAAACCAGTCCGTTTTCTGAGGTTTTCTGATTTTCCTCACCTCTTTCTCTCTCACATCACCATGCCTATTGCTGAGGCTCCATGCCATTGCAGCACACCCTGCCAACATTTCACAGATCCATACCGGCGAGGGGAACTAAAGGGGGGAGGGGCAGGAATGCTTGCAGGAGGCAGAGAAAAGGAAGAAGGGGGAGGGGAGGGGTGTTCCGGGATGAAAGCAAGTGCTATGATGCTGCACTGAGGAAAAGACGATGTCAAAATAAGATACTACTCTCTTCTTACAGACATTTTTAGACCATTTCACATATTGAAATTAGACAAGTAACGGGGACTAGTATAGTTGGATGGTAATTGGCAGGGATAAACATGTTTTGACACCTACCTGATGCCTCCTTGTAGAATGCTGCCACGCCTGCTGCTCACACTAATGTCAGAGACTAGAGGGTCTTTGTCGTGCAGGTGCTAACGCACGTACATTAACAAGAGGGAGTAAAATGATATTTGTGTTTCTCTGCATCTGTGTGCGTGTACATATATGGACAGTGAGGAGGTGGGTGAGTGTGTATGTGTGTGTGTGTGTGTGTGTGCATGTGTGTGAGGTGGAGGGTGGGCCTTAGTAGAATATGGTTATCCAACCTTGAAATAACTGCTGGACCATGGGTCAGAGCATGAGAGGAGATCTTATAGTGATAACGGTAACCTCCCATAGAAGTAGCTCCATAATGGGCCCATCCACATACCAGCTCTCTCCGGTTTCTTAAAAAAAATACTCCAGCACTGAACATTTCTGAAAGGAATGTTGTGGAGAGGGTTTGGGGGCCGGGAGGATGGACTCGCTGGCATGTTTTCATCTTTCTTGCTGAACAGTTTTGTCAAAATGACTTATGCATGTGGGTTGCTGACAGAAGTTGCTGGTTTGGAAACAATTTTATTGTAAACAACACCAGTTCTACAGAGAGATGAACAGTGATGACAACACATAATGCTTCAGTTAGACTTTTCACAAAATCATTTTATTTAAGGGGCAAAGTGTTACACTTTAATATATGCAAATATATACAGTACACACCATGGTTATCCAACAACCACAGCAACCCTGTATTGGTGCAAGCTTTTAAATGGTTTTACTTTCAAATCGCTACTAGGTTAAACTTACTGGCCACCATTATTTATAGAACCATACTAAAAAAAAGCCAGTTTGGCAGAAACGTGACCCGCTAACCTTCAATGAACAATAGATATCCGGGGGAAGCACAGTAAAAAGGGAGACCCTTCAAATCAAGCAGAGTGGCAATTGTAGTAGCAGTAATGATTGAAACTTAACGATGAAATATTAAAACTGTTTAAACCAAATGAATGTGTTGCTACAGCTATTTATTCTTGCCAAAACTGACATTAATGTAGTCATTACTGAAGTCCCATATTGGAGGCTCATCATTTCCACATTTCCCTGCTTCACTTTCCTTCACTTTCGTTCCCTTTCATGTGTGTGTTAGTATGGGAGAACAGGGTCCTTGTCTTTTGCATCTTGATTTAAACACTGCCTTAAAGTTGCATAGTTGTGAAAGGCCAGCTGCACTGCCTGGTTACCCTAACACTATGTGCTCTATATGCAAGCTCCTGCACAAAGCTCAGACTGTGTTCCAGCTTCTTTTTTCCCTGTGTGAAGGCTAGCCTGCAGGCTTTAGCCATCCCCAACTGATGCCTCTGAGAAGCAAAAGGAAAAAGAAAACGTGAACTAAATCCAAAAGCTATATTATGAGGCACTGACCTACTGGGTTAAGTTTTCAAGTTTGTTGTTTTTTTTCTCCTTTCGGGCAGAGTACCGAAGGCACAGATCTAGAATTCACTGTTTGTGTCTTTTTAACGAACTCATCCATATACTCAGGGCACTTTAATGGTTGATCTATTGTTAATGTCTAAGTGTGTGCATGAATGATAAGTAGAGGGGGAAAGGGGGAAGACCAACATTAACAAAGGGACAAATTACAAATTTGCACAATATCTTCAATGAATTAGGTATGGCTCATTATTGATTATTTAAAGCCTTTAAAAACTTGGTTTCTAGTCTGAAGTACTTCTCTATTGCTGTGTCCATTATTCTGAGTGTGAAATCTGAAATTACTGTTGTGCAACTATACACCAGTCAGCAATGACACAAAATGATGATTAGTAAGTGTCTGAAATCTCAGTTTACTGCCAACTAGCTCATAGTAAAAAGCTGATTGAGAAAAATGTGTTTTCAGGGCCTTTAAAGCCTTATTGCCTTTATTAAAGCGTCTCACTCTGCACTGAACTGGCTCTACCTCATGACAAACTTTCCTAAGGCAACATTTAACATGACTGTACTTACAAGCCTTTCCCTATCTAGAGGGCTGTTATATTAAACGACTCCAGTGCCCCGTGTGCTTGTCGGAAGGAATCTTTTAGTTCCGTCTTGGTTATTGCTGAGATAACGAACAGGGAGGATGTGAGCGTGTGAGAGTGCTCAGACTTCTGAAGTGCTTTCTGATATGAGAGATACTCTTTCCCTCGCTCCATCCACTCAGCTGGCTGAGTAAATAATAAGAGTCAGGTGGCCAAATTACAGTAACAGCTGATCACTATTTATTATTCAAGCAAGAGGGTGTCAGAGCAGAAGTACAGACAGGAAAACACGCACAATACACGGCCAAAAACAAACAACTCACTCTTCCTTTTTTACTTTCTCTCCTCCCTGACAGACATACACACACATGCACACACTGATCTCTAATGCTTTTATTATGATGGCTGCACAGAGACTTCCTCTCTTTTGCTTTATGTTCTCTAAAACGGTCAGTCAGGAGAAGACGCACTAAGTAACTGACATGCTGATGGAGCAAGAGTGTTTTATGGATTCATCTCCTGGTTCAAACTGTGCCTACATAAGCAAACTATGATTTTTCTATTTTTCTGTCTGGTTAAATCTCTCTCGCTCTCTTTCTCTCTCGCTCTTGGTGTCTGTCTTGCACACATTATCAGCATTACTGTCTCCTCTCCCTTCTCCTCTGGACCTGTAAATCTTTTTAGCCTCGTTATCGCTCTCTCTTTCTCTCTTGTTCTGGCTGTGGTTCCCCCACCCACCCCCGAATCCTTCCATCTGGACATGTCCACTAATGCTGTCATTGTATCAGGGCGGGCAGAAGCCTATTAGACAGAGCTCGGTGGTAGTAAGGATCAATATTGATCCATAGGGTTAGTCTAATGGACGCTGAGAGTAGCAGTGATTCCCCTTTGTCTGCTCAAAGATCCCATCACCCTTAACTCCTCACACATGCGCACTCTCTCTCTCAACCACACACCTACACACACACACACACAAACAAAGACACTGCTTTCTATTCTGTCTCACTCTGCTGATGCAGCTGCTGTGCTGAGTGAGCACTTTACAGCTGACCATTTTGTGTGTGTGTGTGTGTGTGTGTGATGGGTAAATGTGAACATTAGTATCTATGTAAACAATATCTACGTAAACATATAAGGGCCTGTGGATTCTCAGCCGCACCTATATGTATTTCCCATTATCAAGCATTCCAGGCCATTAAGACAAGAACAACCAAAAGATTCAGATTCAGGGCCATACACACACACACACACTCACACCTACACACACACACCTAGTTCAGAGTCAACTAAAAAGAGCGCAAAATTTTATTTAGGTTTTGAGATCACAAAATGAAGCAGGTAGCAGTGTGGATTTCATCTCAGTTTTCATTTTGGCTCAACACCTGCTGAGATTTTCAGTGCCCAGGCCAGTTGTATCAGCAACTATTCAATGTCGCAGTGTTTGCTGGGTAGCACCAAAATGAAAGTTGAGACAGCATCCACAACTGCTACATCCATCATTCTTTGAAATTCAGACACAATAGGTCTTTCTCACAGCAGACATTTTGACTTGTTGTAGCAAGAAAAGCACAGGTGTCACCAACAACATTAACAATGGTTCCGTTCTATTGTCCATGTCCAAGTAAGCCATGACAGTGTTACACGATACCAGGAACCTGGACGAAAATCACTCACCACTCCCTATAAAATAAACTCTGAGTAGTTTACTCTACATTGAGATTGTTGACGCTTATGAACCATTGTCATTTAGCATCATCCTTGGCAGGTGTAGAGTTCATTTTTGCAACTATAAAATGAGTAGCATTGCATCATGGGATTGTTAGCAGAAAGTAATAATAATAACAATAATAATACCTTTATTCATATAGTACCTTCCAATCCAATCCAAATCCAAAACATACAATATAGAACAAGATCAAATGATTTAAACAATTACAACAAATACCATCAGTATCAGTATAGAAAAAGCCATAACATAAATGTGAGTTTTAAGAAGAGATTTAAAAGAGGATAGTGAGTTTGCCTGCTTGAGATCCTCAGGCAGAGAAACACAGCTGAGGGGCCCGGACCGCAAAGGCCCCGACATTGGACACCCAATTCTTAATTTCACCATGGTAGGACATAATAAAGGACACATTGGTGGTACCAGGCTTTATCAGGACATATGATTGCGTATCATCTACGTCGTAATGAAAATCAATATTATGTCTTCGCATGATTTGCCCCAGGGATAGCATGTACATAGTAAATAAAAGGGGAGCCAGAATTGATCCCTGGGGAACCCCACAAAAGAGAGAAGTGCAGATCTCTAAGCATAACGGTGTACATGCCATGGACACTACTTTTTTTATTCCATTGTCAGATTTTGTGAGGGTACTACAGTATATAGAGCATAAAATTCACACTCAGAATTTGGACACTCAAATAAAATGGCAGATAGAAAATATAATGCACTATATAGTAAACAGGGAGTGATTTCAGACACAGCCCCTGAAACCGAAACAGCTAGATGGAATGTTTATACTTTGCTTTTCCCACATGTCAAAATGTCTTCTGGGAAAAAGGCCTATACGCACTATATTATTTCACACTCCTTTCTAAACCTGTATTATTGTGAGCTTCTACAGCAGTATAGTTTATATTATATTCTTAAAATGTTGAATTTGATCACTTCCTGCATGTCACTATAAATCAAATGCCTATTGGGTTGGCTCAACACCATAGAGTTGTTGGTACACACAAACATACACACAAATATATCTGTACGCTCACCAAAAATGTTTTGTTTATATTTATTGCCCAAAAGGGATATACAATCTGTACACTCAACACACACCTGTTATGTCAGCTTAGTCAATGAAAGAGAGGTTGCTTACGGGGAGCGCATGAGCACAGTGTGTATTTTAGATTAGAGATGGAAAGTCATTCTGTGTGCAGTCACCTTGATCAAGCCTCCGGGCCCTTAAGGTTCCAAGGAAACATGCAGTGAGAAGTTCATTCCTCTCTTTGACTTCTTTAGCCTTCCTCTGGCTGCACTATGTTTGAAATGATATTGAAAGTGTTTTTCTTGACTCAAACACTCACCTTAACACTTGTCATTTCACCTCAAAGATGGACCAATGATACAAACAAATTCAGAAAGAACAGAGCACATTGTGCTTTCCTCAAATACTCAACTTTTTTTTACCTGAAGATTAATGGGGACCATTCAGAAAGTTGGCAGAGACATTTGGAACGGTGTTATATAAACCGTAAAATAAAGTTTACCAAAAAAATAAACATTTTAGAAGAGAAGCCAAAACACTGACTTTTCTGTGAGCCAACTGAGCACAAAGAAGAGGAGGCAGAATTCCTTTATCAGTTTACAACAAAAACCATCAGAATGATAATAAAAACATGGTTACAAGATATAGGTTCTGTTTGCTTTTAGTGACAGCTGGAGCTACGGGAAACATTTCATATCACACAATCTGCTTTATCATAGACATAAAGCACTTTTGTTCTACTTCTATATATATACTGTATATAAAAACATATACTAATACAGTGTTTGTGTCCTTGTAATACAATTCCAGCTGTAAATTGTTTCAGCCCCAGCCACCATGGCTGCAGAGGAGTGTCCGCTGGGGAGAGATGACCTTCACTGTGCCTCTGGTGACAGAGCTAAATCAAAGCTGCTGCTTGTTTAAGACAGCCACTGTACACTGGCTGCATGGCCCCTGGTGAATTATTTATACATGAAATGAAATGACCTCTGGCACTTTGAAGACAGCAGGGATAGGGCAAGGACAAAACAGACAGAATAAAAGGTAGGGGGTTGGCAGAGAGAAAGTTGCAGAGACAAAGAAGGTTTTTACTGGATGTTTGTACGTACGTGAGATTTAAAGTGGGGAGGGAAGATAGAGACGGACGGAGAGAGAGACTCTCAGGAGCAGCCTGCAGGCATTCGTGTTTGAGGTCTTTCCCAACCCGTTGGAGCACCAACTCGCTCTCTGACTCTCTCTCTCTCTCTCTGTCTGTATGTTTTGTGTGCTCTTGTTTGTGAGGACCAATATGACTTTAACAGCAGGAAAATGAGGATGTTTTTGTAAAGTAAGCCAGACCTCACATCTTTACAGGAATGGTTGAAGGTTAAGACTTAGTTTTAAGTTTAAGGTTAAGGTTAGTTTTAGGTAAAGGCTATAATAAGGGATTGGGGTTAGGCATGTAGTTGTATTGGTTGAGATTATGGTTGGGGACTCGGGAATGCATTATGTCAGTGAGGGTCCTCTCATATATAGAAGTGCAAACGTGTGTGTGCTTGCCATCTGAAGGCTATTCAAGCAGGATATTCTGTTATGCAACACACACACAAATACACACACACACAAACAAATACAGACCAGTCCAGCCTCCTGCAAATTCTATTCATACACAATTATGCATTAGTGATAAATGTTGTATGTCAGTGTTCAGTCAGTGCAGGAAGTTCATATAGCTCAGCAGAAAGTGAAGTGACAGATCAGGGCAATTGATGGGTGTGTAAGTGTTTGCCTTTGGCTTCAGATTCCTGTGTTTGAGTCCCATCCCTCTAGTCATTATTGACATTTTTATTATTTCACCTTGACCATGATCTTCTCCTAACCCTTCTGGGTTTAGTTGAACTACAGTATACTGTAATTCCTATTCATTCATATTTTAAGAATAATTTAGGTGGCCTATAGCTGGCCTCACAATCTCTCTCTCATCTCTTTTTCTATTATACTGTCGCTGTCCAATAAAGGCATTAAAAAACTAATTGAATAATGTTGGCAGTTAACATATTGCAGCTATGAGCTCTATAAGGGTTCTGCTTGGTACAGCAAAGGAAAACATAATCCAGGTAGCATTACATTCACTCACATTTTGTTTTTCAGATAAATGAAATTCATATGAAATTCGATGCATGGGTTGCACTGTGATGGGCTGGGACAGAACTCTCTTTTCAGCTACCTATCGATATCAGCATTGACTATCACTGTGTAGATTTAAAGCTGATTGGGGCATTGACAGGCTGCAGAAGAATTTTCTCCCATCTTCAATTACCCACCCATCATTTCCACTACCTGCAAACCTTCTGAATGACTGACAGCTTCGCAGAGCAACTGGCTCGTCAGCTGTTTGGTTGACGTGGTTGAATGGCAGGCAGAATAAAAAGCTTCTGGTTGCTTCTCACGCTCTTAACACAACCTGACACTGGAATGTGTCACTCCTGTTTGGTACCAAATCGATCCTTTGTCATAATAGGAATTTTACAAGTTAAGGGTTTGGCAGGTCAAATCATGTCGAAGACAACAAGCACCAAACGCAACAGGAAGCCAACCATGAAAAGGAGATGTAATGCAGCAACATTATTATAGGCCAGTTGACAAGGGGACTGACTGGTAGGACAGCTTGAAATGACACATTCTCGACACACAACACTCTCACACACAAATACACACACAAATGTTAGTGGGTTAAAAAGAGGTAAAAAAATATATATTTAGCGATGCAGGAAGGTATGGAAATGAAGTGTTTCTTACCAACCCTAATGCACGCTCTTTGTCTCTCTCCATACACCCCACTTCATGTTATACTCCAGTAGAGACTATACGAGACACTGATGATCGTTCTGTGGCAGGTAGATGTGAAAGGTGCTTTTCTTAGCAGCCAACTGGTAATAGCAGCTTAAAGCATCTCTCACCTACAGTCCAGCTGCTGCAGGCACATGGGCAGCAGTCACAGACCTATATGAACATACCAGAAGGCCTTAAATTCTGGTCATATTTTTCCAAGACATTTACAAAAAACTGTAGTTTTGTTTGATTTATTAGACACATTTTCTTCACATTTTGGCAAAATCTTACCTAAGGCACAATGGTTCACACAATTGCACCACAGTGTGTTACCCTAACCCTTACCACACTGATTGAGAAATGCCACGCTGCCTAAAAGAATGGAGAAAAAGGCTCCAGAAAGGCTCCATAAATGCATTCCAGAAAAGTTAGGGCTGAATTGGCAAAAAAAAAAGTATGACTCAATATCTCTCAAACTGAATACATGCATATCCTAATAAACCTGAATATTGTTTTACATCAGCTGTAGAGTGTTCTTTGTGTTCCTTTTGTCTTGGCCTGTCAACATGTGTTTAACTGTGGAGGACTCTAAAGTGCTGTGGCAGATCGTCATACCAGCTTTTCATGTCCAGTTATGTCAGCAGAGAGGGAGAAGGAGAAATGGAGAGAGAGAGAGAGAGTTGGATTTTTTTTCCATTCAAATTAGTAACAAATAAGCATTTACAACCCATTAAAACCATTAACAGATTCGGCATTCTGTGGGAATTACATGTTTTACCACCATAACCATAAACAAGAACATTGCAGACATTTTTGTCTTATGGAACACAATGAACATTTGTAAAATAACACTAGCTCTCCTATCCAGCAAGGCTCCATATGAATTGCATCACGTTAAGGCAATGGGAGTTTCCACATATGACTATATATACCATTAATGGACATTTTCTAAAGATGAGCATTCTGTGCACGGCTCATTTTGTATACAATACAAAATTCCAGCTATGCTTTCAGAATGAGGCAGGCAGGACTCATAAAAAAGGAATCCCTCCAGCTTGGATACACAGCAGATACACACATAAACACACCCCACCCCCAACACACATAACCAAATTGAGTTCATAGTCCTTTCAGCCTCACATTGCTTGGTATAGTTATTATTTTGGATATTAAATTGTTACACATATCTTATAATACGCTTATACAAGTATTTTTGGGTGCCTACTTTAGTGCACATGTGTCCATGAAAGAGAAACTAAAGTGAAGGCAGTGGACAAAAGGACTGAGATGGAAAGTGTGGATTAGAGGAAGGTGGGAGGGGGGGATCTTATTGTATTAGAGTAACAAGGACTTCAAACGGGCCCCTCCTTCAGATGCACTTACAGAGAATCACTGGGCAAGTGCCGGGACCTCCTTCTGTTGCTGACCCTCTGCACGCCTCATTAAATCCCTTAACTTTGTCATAGATTCATCCCAACACGCACACACACACACACACACACACACACACACATATATGCACACATACGTTCATGCACATGCAAACACACACACACACATATCATACACACAGTGCCCTGTGCCTCCACCCACCATGATGCCCCTGGCCCACGGCATTGCCATATGTCCACCACACAGGCACTGGCAGCTCCTCACTGCTTTGTACTCTGTGCACACACACTTCAACCTACTGCAACATGTGAGAAAGACCCTGCAGAATGACTGGCAGGCAACTGCAAAACACCCAGGGCTTTTGTGAAAGATGGTGATTCAGTTGATGCCACTGTTGCCATACAGAAGTATTACTCAAATGGGTATAGAAATGACTAAGCACAATCTGATGTAACACTCTTGTCTACTGAAAACCTTCTTCGTTTCATGTCAGTTTTGGCAGTTCTAATTTTTTCCACTTAAGTTAATGGATTACATATTTCCTTTTCGAATGGGACAACTTTCATAAGAGTTTTTTTTTTTTACCTAACAGCACCAAGACGTTAACCTCACATTTTGTTTGGGCTGTGGAAAGTATTTATAAAGTATTGTGATGTAATCTACATCAAAATCCACCCTGCAAAAGATGAGCTCACGTGTCACAATGCCTCACACCTTTGGTTTACATAGAGAGAAATCAATAAACTGCCATATGTGGATTATTAATGCTTGACAGGCCTTATAATGTGTAACCCTCTGCCCCTCACTGAGCCAGTTCTACTGCCCTCTAACGTCACGTTACACCTTATGTGCAAATTGCACTCTGTGAGAATCACCACAGTCTCTGCTGGGTAACTGGGTGCAGCAGGTAATCATTTGACAGTGTTGATTTTCTATCATCTAGGTCATGGCAACCATTGACAAGAGTCCAGTAATGTATATTCTTGTCATTCAGGATCTTGGTTTAAAGAGGGATGAAGTTACCTTTTTTTTTTACAGTAACTTCATTCCACTTTAAACCCTGTGAGGAGGCAATGATCTCATGTTGCAAATCACGGCCTCTATGTTGCAAATCTAACATTCTTAAACCGGATAATAATAGAAAATAATCTGCCTTTTTGTGTATCAGAGAAACTTTTGGCACCCAGATACAGAAGTCATACTTGATTTGACAAAAAATCTGAGAAAGTAACTTTCACTTCCGATGTTACCTTCTTTTTATGCAATCGGATGGGTAGCTCTCTGTTGGCTCTGTGTGTTACAGGAACATTTGAGTTTTACTCTGTAATAAACCCATCAGATCACTAAGAGAATTTGCCTTGTGAAGTGAGAAGAAAAGATGAGAGAGGACAGAAATAAATTGAGGAAAAAAATAACTCTCAGCTTTCATCGAGATGAGAACTGACAAGCTGGCTGTGATCATTTTGACAGCGTAGCCAACGTGTCAAATGAAAACGTCGTGAGATTTTTCTTTTTAACTGCCTGGTTAAATACAGACATACATGAATAAATCTGAGATTGGAAGATGACTCTCGCCCATAAATAGTGAACATACTGACAGTGAAATAGGAAAATTAGAGGAAATTATTGAGGTAGAAAGGATGGATGTACACAAAGAGAGACGATAGAAGGAAGGGATTAAGTGAGTAATGAAGATGGGTCTCCTTCGGTTTCACTGGGCTGCTGTGTCTTCTGGCAAACTAGCCCGGCGAGTGGCTGGAACAGGTAGAGCCAGCAGAGTGACTCAGCACCGGGCACTGGGACGTGACCCAGATCCACCACGGCTGTGCATTTCTGATGAAGAAGTGTCAGGCAAAGCAGGTCAGGACCCGCCGTCACTCCAAACTATTACTGACATTCAGAGGCAACGAAGGAACAGCTTCCCTGGCACTACTTAGTAAGAAAGCCAACTCAGCTGATGCTCAAGGGAAAGCAGAGAGGGAGTGAGGTGGGAGGAGAGCTGCACTGTGTGTGTGTGTGTGTGTGTGTGTGTGTGTCTATGCAAGCGTGTAACTCTAAAGAGGTAACCTCCCAGAAAGGTTCTCAATAAGTTTCTTTCTAAAAAATAACAATGAGTTATCCTTCATAATTTTGCTGTGCGGCTACAAGTACAAGCTGCTGACTTTCTCCTGACCCTTACTGCATTGCTTATTGAACACGGAGGCTTAAGGAGAATGATAAGATTACACGCGTGCATGTGCAAAAGAAGTGGGCATGCAGCATTATACACAGCGTACATACAGTGTATGTATAAGTTCACACTAATATGAGATTACAGGTAATTAACCCTCTTAAGTGTTAATAAGATCTTATTGTAGAAAACTCTACAAACAATGTTCTATTATTCAGAGTAGTGGACGCAGCCTGCTGCAGAACATGGAATGTAAAACACTCCTTTGAGATGAGACGTCCTGTGTTTTTCTTCAAAGC
>NTHP01000027.1:356520-428337 GCA_003416845.1 Oplegnathus fasciatus
ACCCCCCACCCCCTTTATTGCTGGAAGCTTCCACTGAGAGTCATCATTGGCAGCGTGGCCCTTCTGCAGGCTGTGCCTCTGATTTACTGATTGATTTTAGCATTAACGACCAGCCCCTCCCCCCAACCCCCCCAACCACACACACACAAGTGGCCACGCACACATGCATCCATTGTCGGGCCTCTCCTGTGGCTTTAAGATAAAGCAGTTACAAGCTGAGCCTGGAAGCTGAAGTCTTGATAATGCATGGATGCAACAGAGGAGGCGGAGAACAGATGTGAGCATGGAAGTGTGGAAAAGGTGAATTTCCATCTTGTTTCTATTGCTGGCATTTTCACTCCAACGTCATAGCAAAACAAATTTAGTAAATCTAGACATCATGTGTAGAGTTTTTAAGGCTAAAATCATTCTTACAATGGCTTTTTTAGTTGGCAAATCAATTTGTTTGGTTGTAGTATGATGATGTAATGGCTTCTCTTGTAAGACAAAGGGCTGCTTAAATGTCTTTATGTTTTAATAAAATAGTTAAAACACAACTGGCCCTCCTGGAGGATCAGAGAAGGTTTTTTTCATGTATTTAATTTTGATTATGATATTCTTTTTGTGCATCTTTACATTCACATACATAAACCTGTACAGCATCTATATAACTGTTTATTATTTGTGCTGTGTTGTTTTTTTGTATTTTGCACTTTATACAACATAAACTGAACTTTTCCATTCTTTCATTGTAATTAATCCTTCCTTTTGTAACCTTTTTAATATTCTGTTAATAATCACCATTTGTATTAAACACTTGACTTTGTTTACCATATGAACACTATAAAATGTTTAATCTCCCTGTACCAAAATGGTTTTGTCAGAAAAAAGGTGTCCTTGGCCTGTTTGTTTTTATGTTATCTCGTCAGTAACCATCCTTGGAGAGTGTGGGCGTTATGTTACAGGGAGACACACCAGCTACTGTCAGGACTCTGATAGTATGAAGCAGATACAGTGCAATCACTGAAGCCACCCTGGTGTGTTTCAAATGGTCAGCACTGAATGTTACATGTCAGGATGTTGACACAGCTGTATACAAATTGGCTGGACACACACTAATCAAAATTTGGGACTGTGACCTTGTGCCCCCTCTGCAGTGTCTTGAAGTCTCATTGTTGGAAAGAACAAAAGAGGGAGTAGATGTTGAACAGCATAAAGAGCTAACCAAATGATGTTTAGGAGTATGAAAGGGAAATACATAACTTTGCTTCGAAACACCAGAGAAAAAAACTCCTATAAGACAGGTGATTACCTCAACTTCTCAGTATAAGAGACAAAGATCTTCTCTCATAGATGTCCCATGCAACTAAGGGATAAAATGACCAATGTAAATGTTTAGTTAGTTTTAAAGGAAACCCTACTCCCTCAGTGTTGTCTTTATTTAAGAGGTGGACACAGAGACAGAAAAAAACCCTGGCAAGATTAAAGTCGTACAACAGAGGTAATGGTCGCAGAGTCATGGATTCGAACAAATATTAGTATTTGACTGAGCTTAAGGGGTTTTGTCAGTCAGTAGTTTGTGGGTACATCTTTAACTTTACAAAAAGGAAAACTGTGGTCTGGCCTAATAAACCTGGCACAGCTGCTGCATGATAATCTTAAGAGGCAGTGGGTGGATGGATGGACACATGATAATCTTTTAGGCAGTGGACGAAATCTTCATTTAGGAAATGGCCAGAGTACTTCTTGGCAACCTGCTCTATCCTTCTCAGACAGAGGGAGAGACGGAGGGTGTGAGTGTGTGTGCGAGAATGTGAGACAGATCGCTGCATGGGGAGAGCTGGGGGGGATGGATGGAGTCTTACAAGGAAAAGATCTGCTGAGGGCAAATTTCCATTCTGCCAAAGTCTGAGAAAAAAAACAAAAAACAAATGAAAAACTTCACCCTGCCCAACAGTTACATCACAATGACCCTCATAACATAGTTCTCTAACAGCACTCTGCTGCATATTAGACCATAGTCATTACGAAGACCAGTGTCCTCCACATTTCAGTGCACCTCTGACAGAGATATTGAGAAACAACATATTGGTTAATAATTAACATTGCAAGGTTTTTGTTAACATCCTACAGCTGATTATGTCAAATGCAGCCTGTATCCAATGGTACGCATTCAGGAATTAGTCAATTCACAGGTATGTGAGATAAACTTAGAACTACATGTTGCTATAAGAATGATAAAACATGGAAGACTGCCCTCTTGTGTTGGATAAAATAATGTCATGACAAAACTCATCTTAACCTGGGTTGCATGTGAAATCCTGCCAGGGGGAAAGTCACATTACGGGCCTCTCAAGAAGCTCACATGCTTGTCATCTAACATTTATTCAGGCTAAGTAACTGTGTAATCCTCGTTTCAACTATTAAACAAGTCAACAGGTCATGGTTGCTTAACTCATAAGTGTTTACCAGACAGTATTTGAACAGAGGTTAAACCGCGCAAGCCCAAAAGTTGGCAGATGAGCTTGGGACAAATCATTTTTGCAAGCCGCAAAACATGTGTGCTGAGTGTGTGTCAACTTCATCGTTGACATAAAAATAAACAAATTCAGGTCAAATATTGAATGTTTTTATAGCAATACATGAGAGTTCAACACTACATACAATACTTTTTTTTTTTCATTTTAACCAAAAATCTTCCTTGTTCCAAACACAATACAATAAGAGCAGGTTGTGACTAAAGTATACAAAGTGCTGCTACAGTGTAATATATCATCCATAAACGTGGAGTTTCACAGACGAAAATACTACATGAAGGTTTGAATTTGCTAGTTTCATTTCCAGCTTTGTTTAACGACATCTGCCATCAAAAAAAGTCTGAAGAAATCCCCTGGATGGTGCTTTCCTGATTTCTTCTTTAAAGAACTTTAAAATAAAAAAGGCATGGCCCTGTGGTCGATAGAACCTTTAGTTTAAAGAGTCCTGACCTTTGATCTTCTGCATGAGAAGCACTTTTAGGTTTAAGTGCACACATTTGGGCAGTTTTCCCATTCCAGTGTGATAAAAATGCAATCTTTCTTCTGTCTTTCAAAAGACTGATGTGCAGTTTACAGGTTAGATGTATTAAAGCAAGTTGGTAAATGCTCTTGCTATTTTCTCTGATATTTCTGTAAGCAAACCCAGTATCAGTAACTGTATTCACAACTGTAAGGTGGCCGACGTCTGTGACATTGCGTTGTAAATGAAAGTGTTGCTGAAGGGCACAAACTGGTGGCTGATGATCTTGATGGCCTCTTGAGCAGCAGATCCTAAAGAAACACAATGAAAAAGAAGAAATATGGATATGGATGTTTAAGGTGGAATACGCAGTGTATTCAGATCTCAATCAGTTTCTGAAGAGTGCTAAAATATTACCTCCCAAAAATGCAGCAACTGTGTGTGGCTCTGCTGCACCGTATCGGCAGCTGCAGGTTATGAAAAGGGTGAAAAAGTTAATAATTTCTCGGCGCAGTCTTTAACAGTCACTCCGATCAGTAAATCCCAGCAGTGACCATGACTTACAACTCGTGGATGTAGTCGTCTTTGATGTTGACGTTGAGGCTGTACTCCTGCAGTAGGCTGTTCACACAGAACTTCAGTTTGCTGATGTCTTCCTCCACCTGGTAGTTATAAACTCCTGGTAAGAGAGGATGTGTAGTGAAAGACAGGAGAAAAAAAAAAGAAAGAAGATTAACAAAATAATTTGATTTCTGTATACTGGCATCAGAAGGAATGATCTACACCAGAGGTTTTCAAAGTGGGAGGCAGGCCTCCCCAGGGGGGCTCCAAACAGTTTCAGGGGAGGCTCAGTGAATGGAACTGAAAAAATACTACATTAGTTATCAAAAGGAGATCACATAGAACAGCCTAAATGTGTGTGATTTGGTTAAAGAGATACAGCAGTTTTGAGGAATTTTACTGTTTTCCCACTTTCCCAGAGTCAGAAACTAATAAATGCCTTAGGACAGACCTTTTTTTTTTAATGTATTTGGTGTAGTCTGAAGTTATGTTAAGCAGCAATATTAGGCTATCTTGGCTCAATTGTTGAGTGTCTATGGGAACAAATAACATAATCATGACCCACAGGCATCCAGGGATTGAGTGAAACTAAGCAAGTAAACTAAGGGGGTGTGAGGGGGCACCTTTTTCCAAGCTTTGTCTGAGGGGAGGCCTACACTCAGACTTTGAAAACCCCTGATCTACACAATTATGCAGAGTAAAATCAGACTATGGTGTGTACAGTATAGTGTGAAATAAAAGGCCTTTCCTTTATGTGTGATAGTATGGATGGTATTCTCTTGATACACCTGCCATCCCCCTTCGATATCATTGCAGGGTCTCCCCAGAACTCTTGGGATGATGCTAATATTGATTTTGACAAGGGTACATAACTAAACCAATATCATCCAAAGACTCAATAAGTGATCTACAGTGCGTGTTACATGTAAAGGAGCTATAAAAAAAACTGCAGTTGTAATGCTCATTTTAGTAGCTACTACTTTCTCTTTTTACACAAGTTGGTATAGTCTGACAATAACCAAACAGCTCCCCCTTGTAGAAAAATCTGCAACTTACCAAACACAAAAAAACAAATGATTTTGTGAATTCTTTAAAGAAAAATCTGTATAAACATACCTGGGTAGCGGGAGTGCTGCTGGTAGAAGCGATCAACAGCACGAAGCATGAGGTAGAAGACCATCTCGCTATCTGGATTGTCCATGCATGAGGCTGAGGACACACAGCTATTGTTAATAGGTGAATATGCTTTATGCTTACCAGTGGAGAAAATAGTACCAGAGTTAGCTCAAACACCAGAAATGAAAATGAACGAAACTGAACAGTTGAATCAGAAAGGAAAATAATCTCCAACTTACTGATTTCATCTTTATTTACTGAATCCACACTATATTCTTCAGCCAGGGATCTGCAGCGCACCACCCTCAGAAAAGATGAATTCTTACCTAGGCACCAACACAAATGCCAACAGTTAGGAATAAACTTACTGCAGGTGCAGCAATAGTCACCAGTGGAGCAGATTATGCTACACCTGTATGCAGACTGAGTTCTCATACAGCAGCCATGTTCAGAGAAATGAAAACTTTTGAAGTCAGAAAAGACAGCACTGCTGCATGATGGCAACACATGTCAGACATGGTGCTTTCAAGTGCTGCTAAATTTGTTTAAAGGTTTGCATGGATAATACACTAATTACCATGAATAATCACATCAGGCGGTGTAATTGAAGGCTGCATTATTTGAAGCAGACATTTGAACCCATTTTCAGGCTTTACATAACTTATTTGAAAATGCACTTATAGAAATGTGACAGAGTGAAACTGAAACTCTGCATCTCGATATAAAATAAAGGTCTCTAAAACACATCCATTTGTACAGAATGTGGGCATATTGCGTTAATCAGGCTGAGATCAGATTTGTGTGCATGTAAATAAACCCACTGATTATAAGTGAATATAAAAATGGGTGAGGGTTGTTAATTAAGGGACGGGTTACTTACAGAACAGTTTGATGTCCTTCTCAGAGATGCTCTCTGGTGGCTAGTGGAAAGGAAATGGAAAAGTAATTTCAGTGGAAAACCATTTTTAGTCAAATGCATTTGAAGTAACACAATTTTCTCATATATTGAGTAATGCAGGGCAAAATCTATTAATGTTCATCTTTGTTTTTGTTTGTTGTAAGTGCTTTTTTGTGGGATGCGTCACATATTTTCACATTATGGTTTTAGAGTGTCTTCTGTGAAACATCAAATCTGGTGCTTCCTAGTCACAGCTAATTGAACTGACCTATAAGACATGTATTTTGGGCACACTAAAAATAAACTGATTTAATTAAGCCCACAATTCAAACACCTACAATTTTTTCAGACTAACCTAAATACTCTTATTCAGTGATTACATGGGTTTACAACGTACCTTTCCAATAGACTGCAATAGACTTTCTACATGCTTAGAAACAGCTGTGGCATCCTGCATGGCCTTTTCCCTGTAACTGAAAGAAAACACAAAAATCATCACCAGCACAACTACACATTATTAAATTATGCATTGTCACAGAGAGAGATATAAAGCCGGATCTATTGGTGCATCAGAGAAGTTTTCAAATACTTTTCGGTTGCTCTTGTGCCTTTATTTACACAGCTGGCACCCATTTATTCCACACTTACACATTTTGAAGGTTGATGAACTTCTGAGAGTCTGCGATCATATCTGGGATGGTTCCCCGTACAGGAAGGCTTCCATTGCCTTCATTGAGAACAAACTCCTTGACAGCTCGTAGCATCACCCAGAAAGACAGGCTCTGGTAAACACCAACAGAATACATTCCACAGTTTAAAAAAGTAAAATATAATCTCAATAACTACTTAAGAAACAATGATATAACTACATATGTATGTATATATATATCTAGTAGAATGATCTTAGAAAAAAAGTCAAAACCTGTGATGTGATGTTGTTACACTGCTCACTATTGAAGAGGTCTTCTACAGCACTAGGAATCTGCAGAAACAAGATATGTTACAAGAGGAGTCTCTCTACACTTAACTGTTAACTGTGACACTATAGAAAAAACAGACTGATTGAGGGTTTAAAAGGAGTGATACATTGTATGGGACACAAGATGACTCTTAAAAACCTCTGAAAAGAGTATTTAAGCTCTGGCACCTTGGTTGGATTTAAAGCAGTATTGACATTCTTAATAGCTTCCTCAAAGTTTTCTTCGTCCTCTGGGACACCATTCTCCTTCTTCAGGATCCCTGAAGGAACACAAAATAGGAATCATATCACAGATAAGTTACACAGCCAAGTCTCTGAACTTATAGGCAACTACAATCCAGTGGTCCACACATACCTTCCCGAATACACTGTCTGAAGGCCTCTTTCTCCTTGTAATTTTTCGGTGGCTGACAGTTGTGCTACAATCGACAAAAGTAGATTTTATTGTACAGCAACACTAACAAAAGCCCTCAAGAATAAATATTAGTGAACAGATATTAGTGAGTATTTGTCTGACATCTTGGCACTGGGGAGGTCACAGACAATGTACTGTACCTCGCTGAGCCATTTCTCCAGGTATTTAGCAACAACGATAATCCACGGTGTGTGACTGTGATCCTACAGATGAAATAAAGCATGGAAAGGAGCACAATCAGTTATGTAATGCTGGCACAGTTTAAGATGACTAATGTGCATACACAAATGCGATGACACCAAAGTACACACCTTCTTGTCCATGCTGTCAAGGTCGTAGGACTGAATGTGGTTCTTGAATTCGGCAAAAGGCTGGTCTAACCTCAAGTCCTCCAAGGCGTTGTCTGGGTGAGATTCAATCACTGAAGAGAGGGGCGGTAAAATGTAAATATATATTTTAAAAATGTCAAATTATACGTATTAACTATGAGCCACAGTGAAATAAAGTGTGTATGCAGGTACATAAGATATCAGTAATCTCAAGTAAATACTTATGACTATATGGGCTCATGCTTCACTGAAAGCATTACACATGTATACATATAATATCAATTAAAAGATATTTAATGTGTTAAAGTGTCGTAATAAGAAATCAAGTGGAATGAAAGTTAAATGCAGTGGAACTAACCTGTATGCTCCTGCACCACTAGTCTCATGTAGCCGATCAGGCCGTAGGTTTTACAGACTAGGAAAGGTACAGAGGCACTCCACAGAACCGAGCCTAGCCTCAAACATGTGCTGTTGAATTCAGAGAAAATTTGACAAGTTAATTAGACAGAAAATAAAACAACAAATCAAGCCAATTCAAAAACAGTTCCTACAAAAGATGTAACAGACAGTGTCTATAAAATTAAATCTCTATAACTGACCAGCTGAATTGCAACATGTTTTGTAATCTTTGGCTGGATCAGAGGCAGGCTCCTGATATAAAAACACAGGGATGGCTCTTGTACTTTCAGCAGGTGTATACGAATGTTCCTCAAGCATAAACAAGTCGCTTCGTCATTTTTCTTAAACTCAAACCCAGGTAGAGTACTAAAAGGCTCCACCCATGGAGGACTGCATTTCTTTGAAATGATACTGAAAATTGTAGTCCAGCATACTTAAGGTTTCTATATAATTTCTCATCAACTCTTTTGTTACAATAAAATGTGTGAGTAAAGATGAACTATATCTCATACCTTTCTGGCAACTGGACACCGATGACTATGGTAAACCTGTGGAAAAACTCTGGATCATTGTCCAGAAGCTTGTCTGGACTCTGCAGGAGAACAGAACATATAACAGAGATCTCTGTCACTGCTAGAGTCTTATGTCTTTTAACCTTGTAACCATTTGCCACTGTTTTAATGTCTTTTCGTGTGATGTAAACATTATAATTGTTAAGATAATATCAAAGATTTGTGTGTTTTCAGTTCCTACTGAAATGTTGTTATCGCTGCGAAAACATCTGTGGCACCATGTCAAAACTTAAATAATACCAACCTCCTCGACAAAGTTTCCAGAGACATCACTGTTAAGCTCCTGTAGCAGCTCAGTGGCAGCCTGTGCTCTGTTCTGCAACATAAAGACTAAGGTCAGGGCTCATACACATATGCAAATACATCGCACTTTGTTTCCCTAATAAGAATATTATATAAAAATGACTTCATGAATAATCAAGGAAGAGGGATGCAGATGCAGCGAACAGGTGCCTGTGTGCACACTTCTGAGGCAGAAATGCATATAATCATTTATTTTGGCAAAGCATACCTTTCCAATGCTGTTGTTGCTAAGGAAAAAGCTGCAAGACAAGAGCAAGAGGTCAACCACGAAAACACAAGTAAAACTAACACATGTCAATTTTTTTTAAACTGCTGTCTTACTTGTTTCCAACATCTTCCCCAGAAACCGTGTGCCCATCAACTATAGTGAATGCTCCAATACCTGACAAGGAGATGAATGAATCCAATCAGAAAGATGCTTTCATCAGCACCTGCAGCATTGCCACCACCAACACAGAGCCACACCTGTTTACCTGGAAGTACGAGGTTCTTCAGTATCTCTGTTCCAGTTGCTGTCGCGTTGATGAGACAAACGTGTGCATTCTCCAGCGCTTCTTGACCATGGTCACCCCACAGTCTGAAAGCACACACCAGAACATGGACATGTGTTGCCATCTAGTGACACAATTCATCCTCAACCACAATATGGCACTTTGCAAGGATGACTTGTTAGCTAGCTGGTGTTATGACAGCTTCCATAACATTGACTGCCATGTATCGTTTCACTCAACCAATCAAACGCAGTCAATATAAATAGTGTCGGGGTGGTGGCTGTCATTAGACAAGCCGGCAATCTTGATGGGCGAGGAAACACCAAACAGAAAAACAGTACAACCCATCCCATCAACCTTATAGCTAGCTATTAGCTCTCAGATGCTGTTTTAACTATAACGCACATAGCAAGCTAACGCTAGCTAACATTAGCACTCCTGTCTCACAGTGTTTCTGCTGTGACCTCTCAGGTGAAATGCAAAGAATATTTAGCCACAGGAATATAAGTTCTTTGTGAGATCTAGGATATGGACTGAATGTACCTGAGTTGCCTGTCGTATTTCTGCTCTTTGGAGGCTTTGGTGGCTGCCATAGTAGCTTTCGAATGAGTGACGTCTACCGCTGACGCATTTTAACGTCCCCATCGACAGATTCGACACAAACATGCCCGCGCGAAAATGCAGCTGCGCACTTTCGACACAAATTATCACTGTGATTCCCATATTTGTAGACTTGAACTGACATAAGGTAATGTTAAAAAAAATAAATATTGGGTTTGTAATAAGGAGCTTCTTTCCTGTTCAGTAGATATACACGGTAAAACGTGTTGGAGGCCTGCACAGACTCCCTGAGGGGCAGGGGCCACAACAAAGAAGGTGCACCTCACCCAGGCTTAAGGTGGTGAGCTAAAGCTTTTATATATTTTAAAGTTACTCTTTAATGTCTAGCATTTAATGTATCCATGTAATGAAATAATAATTCCACCATTAACACCACATGTGGGCCACATTGTAGGACTGCCACTACTATAATTATTTACATAATTGATTGATCTGGAGATTATCTGCTCGATCAGTCAATTATTTCTTGGTCTAAAAAATGTCAGAAAATAGTGAAACATTTCCTAAAGCCCAAAGTGACGTCATCAAAAGGACACTCCAAAACCTAAACATATTTAATTAAAAAGGTAAAGCAGCAAATCTTCATATTTGAGAACCAGAACATTTGAGTTTACCATTTTTGCTAGAAAACTGACTCAAACACTGAATCATTACTGAAAATATTTTTTGATTAATTTTCTTGATTGACTGATCAATTAATAAGCCCGACCAGACTGGTTTAACAACATGGCGATACAAGGCTACGTTACAGTGCATTTCATAGGCAGGATAAATCAATACTTTATATAAATAAAACAACAAAATCCATACGTCCATTGTCTGTATCTTCAGAATGAAACTGAAAAACAAATTATTCATTTTAAGTGGTATTAAAGCAGATCATGTGTCAGATATGCAGCATGTTTGTTTATAGGTCCATTACACATGCATTTGTAGCTTGTATAGATTTTTTTTCTCTAAAGGGTATAGATAGGGTATATCTTTTAATCCATGGTCCGCTATATTTTGTGTAATTTATAAAATGAGGAGAGAATAACAATAATAATGAAACACTGATCATAATAGTATAAAATGACATGTCATGCATTTTCATTTTACTATAGTAAAAGACATATAGATCGTAAAATAATTGTATATTCTACTAAAATCATTAAATCCGAAACGGACTGTCCTAAAGCAGTGACATTAGACAAGATTAGCTTTAAAACCTCAGACAGGTGGACTGTGTGTGTGTGTGTGTGTGTGTGCGCGCGCGCGCGCGTGTACGTGCGTGCGTGTGTGGGCGTGAAGGGGCGTGTCAAGAAAGGGATAATTGCCCTTCCCCTTTGGCAACTACATAAACTTCATCAATAGCTGCACCGGCTGATGTCTGTGTCCGTCCTCCACGTGCGCGCCGGAGTGCAGGAGTCAGATACCGACAGCTTGGTCAGACTTGAATCCACTAACAGGGACAATGACAGGAAATCTCTGGGGATATGGAAAAGAGGACGGTAAGATTTTACAGCATCCGAGCTGCAGGCAGTCTTTACTGCTTTTCAATCCGTGGTGGAGGCAGTTACCCCTCTGTCCCACAATAAATGTTTACTGTTGTTTCTTTTTGCTGGGGGCATTATTGCGTGTTTTGTGCAGGGGGGAATAACGCTGTTAATGCGAGATTAGCCACATGCTTTAAAGGGATGACTGCTGTCACGTTAACCTTTCCACTGGGTTTGCACTGGGCTCTTGACTGAGAAACACTGCATCAGTGTTATTGCCAGTAAATGTTTTTCAAGACAAGTTGCTCTTAACTGTGCTACATTAGTGTGGATGAGACAGTCTTGAGTGAATTTGGTTTCACCTAATGGTTGTTGCTTGGGGAGAAAGACCTCAGTGAGTGGTTTACAGTAGTTTTAACTGTGTTAAATTAGGAACTCAAGCTTTATTCTATAATATCTAGACTAATATCTAGATTTTTCTTTGCAGGTGACCCAATGAAATCTGTTTTTAAGGCACATTTGATCATCACTCCATAAATTAGAAGGCATAAGTGCTGTAGTGGGTGTATTGAAGACTTAAAAAATATGTTTATATAATATTCTTCTTTTATGATAAGGTCCTTCTATATGGCACAAAAACTACCCCGTCGCCCAGGGGAACCGGCAGTCTCCCATTGACATCCTCCCTCATCAGGCTTCACATGACCCCAGTCTGGGCCCGATTGTCCTAAACTACGATCAGTGTACCTCCATCAACATCGCCAACAACGGACACTCTGTAGTTGTGGAGTTTGAGGACTCTGATGACCGCTCAGGTGAGAAAATGTGGTCTTTTTCTTTGCATTTACTTGTAAATTTAGCCATGATGATTACTTCAGTTTTTTTAGTTCAAGTTGAGTCTTTATTTCGAAAGAAAGCAAAAGTCACCTACAAAAAAAAACAACCAATCACTTGAAATATGTTCTGGTTTTAGATCTGCACTGTCCACAGAGGTCACACTTAGGTTTAGGTGTGGTGGAAAGAAAATAAACACACATGTGAATATATATATAGTAACATCTTGGCAAGGGCTATGAGCATTGATATGACATGACCTATGACTATATTAAAAGATTATTAACTGCCATGCGATTATTGACAGAGGTCACAGTTCAGGGATAATATCTTCTCTGAGATCTGTTTGTCAGCCACATGCAGTGGAAATATGTGCTAAAAGTTTACTTTTGGTAAACATAAGCTTGATTTTTACAAAGTGCAAACCATGTGCATAACTGACCATAATCAGAGGTTACAAATAAGCCCCTGATTATGCTGCAGGGAAGTGCAGCCAGCAGTTAGCTGTATGAGTATCTGTCTGCTGGACAAGAGATATAATAACCTTCGGTGATCTCAGTGGTTATTATGACCCCTTTTGCTTTTATCACTGGGTGGATCCATGTTAACCACCCCATCATTACCATGAATGATAAGCTCAGAAATGTGGGGCTGTGCGGCTCAGACAGTTTCCACAGAGCAAGCAAGTAGCCGTCACTGAAAATAATTAATGAAAGAGGAGATCTAGGACTATGCTAATGTACTTCCTCATCATTTTCTCCGTAGTTCAAATGAGGTGCGCAAATCCCCTAAACCTGCTGTTGTCAGTTTGCCATGTGTGGCTTGGTCTGGGTGAACACATGCATATATTCACACATGACGGTGTTCTGTGTCACTGTTGTTGTGGTAATATAAAGGAGGACAGAATAAGAGAAATAAAAGTTTCTATTAAGACTGATGCACATTATTCAAGGAGCTCAAACTGATAACAATGTATAATATTAGGATTTATCAATCTGTTATCTGGAAAAACATGACAGGAGTTAAGACCCGTCATAATCTTTCATCAGGCAGTCATTAATGTTGCCATTACAAAGGTCAGGATTTACAACATTATTATCACCATTAAAGACCTGATTCAGCACATCAGTTATCTATAATTGACTATCTGCTAATCACCTTGTAGATAGTTAATAGTCTTGAAAGAATTCTTTATACCTTTTTATACTACCACATTTTTGTAGTTAATTTTTCTTTTAACAGCTCACATTGTTCTTGTGGTTATCCAACATCTATATTGTAATATGGACAGGGTAACCGTTTTGCTCTTTTTGCCAGTCATGCCTAGCTAATCTGACCTGGACTGGAGTGGCCCGTTTGTCAGAAGGATGTCAGCAGCATCACAATGAATAACAATCAGAGTAGAGTGGTGTTCATACCCAGCAGTGCAAGCCATAGGCTCTGAAAACAGCCTGTACTATCCTGATAACGGGCTGGCTGTTACATACATTCAAGTTTCTATTAATCCTTGCTGGCCAATGGACCTGAATGGAAAATTAAACTAAGCTAAAAGTAGCTTTAACATCACTTTATTTAGCACAGGATTGGCTATTTGTGTCTCTGACTAAAGCTTGTGCCACAGAGCTCTAATCATAGATTTGTTGGTAAACCAGGCTGTCTGACTGTTAATGCTCATGTCTCAGCCTCAAGTGAGAAATTTAATAAAGTCTGCTGGGTGTTACACCGCAGGATGAGTCAACCTGGTGTGTGTGTGTGTGTGTGGCAGTTTGTCTAATGCACAAATCCACATCCCTACTCTCTGTGGGTATGTGTGTGAATGCTGAACCTTTTTTATTTTTTTTATTTTTTTGTAACATCTCCTCTCCTCTTCAACAGTGATCCGGGGAGGCCCTCTTGACAACCCCTACAGACTGAAACAGTTTCACTTTCACTGGGGCGGAAAGGGCTGCCATGGCTCTGAGCACACTGTTGCAGGAAAGAGCTACGCATCTGAGGTCAGTGTTTGAGATCTGAATACTTCTAATTACCCAAAAACAGAATAACCCATTTTTGGCTAAGATGTGTAGTAGAATATACTGTACGTGATAACGTATTTTGCTATGAAATAAAATCAAAATACACCTTTTGATGCTAAAAAATTGCCAGCATTTTTCATCTGTGTATGTGACTATTGGATGTAAACTTTCTTTAATAACTGTCCTAATAAAGTTCCTATAGATATTTGAGCAATTGGTATGTCAATCCTACTTTTAAAAGATAATATGCATTCTACATGCTGAGAACAGGATGTTGGTATACTCGTGTGGAAAATATTGGCACAGGATTATCTGCAGCAGTACACAGGCCTGGCTAAAATATAGTATGCATGACTTGAGTTGTTTTATTTAACTATAAAAGCATTTTTTATTCTCATTCTGTTTCTTTCTGTCTTTCTTGCCTCCTATTTGACCCCTCTAGCTTCATCTAGTACACTGGAATGCTGTCAAGTACAAGACGTTTGGGGAGGCGGCAACAGCTCCCGACGGCCTCGCTGTCCTCGGCATCTTTTTAGAAGTAAGATGTTTCTCTTAAGTGCAAACCCATTTTCTATCCCGCTGCCCCCTTTCCTCTCCATTTTGTATTAGTGTAACAGTTTTACACTGGTTTTTAGGGTCTGCATCAAGTCGTGGTAACTTGAACAGAAGCAAAGTCAGAATGATGTGTTGTAGTCCAGCAATTCTGCCCTCATTCAGAATTTTCTTCACATCTTCACGTAATGTTTTGCACCATTGACATTATATTTGTGCATATACAGTCATGTCTGCATCGCGTAGTATTCAGACTGAATTAACATTTTGTTTTACTTCACAATTTGGATTGCTGAAAGAAATCTAAGATGTGGGTGGTGATTTTCAAAAGGTTGTAGAAGTTGTAAGAGAAGCTAGAGGGGAAAGTTATTAGTCACAAAGCTGTCACCAGTTGTGTATAGCTGAAAACCCAATGCTTCAAACTGTTATAATAGTGAGTAGAAACAGAATTTGGTCATGGAAATAGTTCCTTTATGGTAAATAGTATGTATGACGACAGTATGTGGTCCCTTCACCAGTGTTGTAGTGCTGTAACCTATGTTTTTAATGTGTGTCAGCTTCAACGAAAATGAAGATTTGTGACATTTTGTAGATTATACCAAGTGTGTATATATATATATATAAAAAAGATTTTACATGGATTCCCTCCCAAAGTCAAAAAAAACAATCTTGTGTGTTACGGAAGGCAGGTGACGACCACAGATGGCTCCACATGATAACAGACGCTCTGTACATGGTGAAGTTTAAGGTGAGCTCTATGGTTGTTACTGCATTTTACTACATCTTAATATTTATGACCTGCTCTCAGCATTATAGCAGTAATATAAAAGCTGTCTTTGTGCTTCCGTTACAGGCTAGTGTCACAGATTTCAAAGGTTTCAACCCCAAGTGCCTCCTACCCAGCAGCCTCCACTACTGGACCTACCCGGGATCACTCACCACACCCCCCCTACATGAGAGCGTCATCTGGATCGTCCTGAAGGAGCCAATCATAGTGTCTGAAAAACAGGTGTGTGTTGCAAACATGTTCCTTTGACCACAATACATGCCAGATTTCCAACGCTTGAAGTAAGTAGTCCTCTGAAAGCTCTGCAAAATTCTAAATAGTATAAAATATAGTGATGTTCAACCTGCATTACATTTTAAAATCCATGTTCCCTGGCCTGCATAATGTTAGGCTATGCTCACCGCGGCTCCAAGGAACCACTGCCTCATTTGTTGTCAAACCAAAGTTTAGCATCACTGGATCAGTGTGTCTGGTCTGAGTAGTTGTGGGTGGTGATGGGGTTTGCCTCTGTGCTGTAGCATGTCCAGAAATATGCTGCTGGTGTGATGCTATATTTAGAGGCCAGAACAAGGGCGAGCATCATTCATGGGGGATACCATGTTCAGGGTTGACTTGTTTTTTTTATCCACCCCTCTTAGTACTGAATTTAATCAGAAAGTTTAGGTCTGATAACCCCAGGTTGTTGACAAGTTAAGCTGACTAACTGGAAGTCTGCTGCACATGCCTTCCAGGTCCCCCTGTGAGCTGGCCCTGTGGCGACTGCTGCCAGCCTCTGGATTATACTCTTACACTTTGTTGATCTTTTCTAGTCTAGTTCCCCTTTTTTTTAACTCCAGGACTGTGCACAAGGGAGTTTAAGTGATGGCGGCACTTCAAGTGTAGTCATGTCTGTAAACCCGTGTGTGTATGTGTGTGTGTGTACGTAGCCTAGCTGGGGGTGAGGTGTAAGCTAGGCGACTGGCCTCACAACCTATGACTCCAGGCCTCAAGCCTTTGATCCCCTCCAGCTGATTATCCTGATGGATGGATGACTGGATGGGTTCAGGGCTTTAATTGAAAAATGCTTGCATGGAGACCCAGCGGGCAAAAGCCCTTATATAACAGGGTATTATTTTGTTTTTCATTTCCCCTCATAATGGTAGACATGGAGCTAAAGGGGAAATACCAAAAAGAGGGTGCAATGTGTGGGTAGTTTTAAGTTTTGGAAGTGACGTGAGTTAAAGAGTAAGTCTGGTAATATTTTTCTTGTCAACAAATGCCATTAAAAGAACATGGTAACAATGAATTGATCCTACGAAAAAGTATTGTCTGTGTAGCCAAAGCCTTATATAGCTTATTCATGTGTGCCATAGGCCTCCACTGTTGTCCAAAAACTATTAAAATACATCAGTAAGTCGCACAGCTGAACAGGGGTACTGTAGTTTGTTCTGAGTCGATCCTACAGACACCTCCTACTCACTAGCGCACCAAAACTGCTGCTGAAAATAGTCCCTACAGTGCCCAGCTGTTTTAGGAAATTATTTAGCCTTTTTAAAAGATGAAAGCTAG
The DNA here is from genome assembly GCA_003416845.1 of Oplegnathus fasciatus. NCBI lineage: Eukaryota > Metazoa > Chordata > Actinopteri > Centrarchiformes > Oplegnathidae > Oplegnathus > Oplegnathus fasciatus. The sequence continues at coordinate 373,392 of NTHP01000027.1, forward strand.
CATACATTTGTGATCTGCTCCTTTAATGAATTACATCCTCAGTAGGAAAGAATGGGCTTTGGGGTAGGGAAGTGGGAAAGTATTCAGAGACGGTCTAATATTGGTTTTGGTCTTTTTAATGGTATTTGCTGACAATAACACAGAGTATCATCAGTCTTATCACTTAACGTGTTTATAGTGTCTAGTGTTAAATTAAATTTCTTTGCAAAAATATGAAGGGAAAATTGTGTCTCTCTGTTTCTCCTAATGCAGCTGGGCAAGTTTAGAATGCTTCTGTTCACTGGAGAGGAAGAAGATCAGCGGATACGCATGGAAAACAACTTCAGGCCTCCCCAGCCGCTCAAAGGCAGGAAAGTGCGCTCCTCCAATTAATGTGACCTCAAGAGATCTGAAGTCATGGATAACAACAGCTCTTTTAGACAACAGTGAATGCATTAATTTGAGTGTTCTTTTTGCCTCATGGTAGCTTGTCTTGAGGATTTCCGATTTACTTTTGTACAGAGGGGAAAAAGTTCAAGGAGTAATTCATCACTGCCAGCACATTGAAATGCATGTTTCCCTCTACTGGTCAGAAGCTTCAATGGCAGAGAGAGGAATCAGTTTTTGAATGATTTTTTTGGAAAAATAAAAGGGATGTTATGAAGCAATATAATAATATTAACACTTGGCAAGTTTATTATGTGACTACTATGTGCTATTTTGTGATATTAGCTACATGTTAATGGAGATTCAAAGGTTGGATGTGTCCTTCTTCTATAGCTGTCCAAGGAAAACAAGTGTTGGTGAGGCAACAAAGTGCTACATCAACTAGCAGCAAGTTCTTGTAAGGTGCTATTTATGTAACTGGTAAGTTCGTATACCAGTGCAGTCTGTTGCTGATTGCAAACTGGTATCACACCACTCTGCCGTCTGCAGATTCTCAGCCTCTGCCTCCTTACTGATCCCGATTGATCCCCCCTGTTGATCCGGCCTATTGCTGGTGGGTTCCCAATCCTTGTGGCCGTAGATCCCCTCCCGTCCAACAATCCCAATTGGAGGTGGGATTGGATTAGTGCTGCGTTGGCTTAAACTGTTCTGTTTAGCCATGACGGAGGGCATGAAAGTCTCAGGTCCTTTAGCGCTCAAGAGACTTGAGACATTCACCCCCAGTAGTGTGATTTATTATTTTTAGCATGCTCTCCAGATTTAACAAAAACATGTGTTCACAACTATTTCTCATTCAACTCCAGCAGCCCCAACAAGGACCCAGTGAATTCAATATTTCAAACAAACTCTGAATCTTGGTTTTTATGATCTTCCTTCTGAGATTAAACTACATCCTGCCTGAAGTGTCACATTTCCTGGTCTGATGTTTCTACTATGCAGGAGGTAATGCACACGGTTATTAACAGCTCACCTCTGAAGCAGCACTTGTAAAAAAAATAGTCCAGTATGTAAATGCCTGACAGAGGCCCTGGTGTCTCACTTGGGTGAGTTATGGCAGCTTTGTGTAATGCTGGTTCTTATTTAGATGGACTTACATTTTACTAATTCGGAGGTATGGCAGGGATTAACTTATTTTGTTCTCATACTGCAAAATGCACACATGAGGAGTGGCACCTCGGTTATGATTGTTTCATGTTGTTGATGTGAAAGAACATAAAAATGTAATTTATGGGTGGTTTGAATATTTTTGTAACGCATTCAAAATTGCCATGTTTGCTGAAGTAAATAAAATTCAAATTAAGTTTGTTTTACAGTTGTTTTCTCTTTTGAAGGGGTCCTATCAGATTCGTAGACCAACATTTACATTACAGAAATAAGAGTCCTAATAATTTGTGAGTTTCTTCTCTCAAACAAACACTGCACAATGTATGGTCCTGTATTTTTGGGGGGTTGTTGGTGTTTCCAAACCAGACAAACAGCAGATTGTCAACGGAAGAGTACAAGCAGGAATTTACATTCATGAATTACAGTTGTCAGTTTCTCTTCTTACCAAAAAGCGTTGTTCACCTTCATTGTTCAAGGCGTTATAACTGGACCTTGTACCTGGTAGCTACAATATGTGTTTGATGGAGGAGCCATTCGAGCAAATGTTTAAACTCACTCTCACTGATCTGAAGTAGCGCCACTGGGTTGAAGGTAATTAGTAGCCAGGCTGTAGCCTAGAGGGCTGAGGGACCGAGACCGTGATCACAGTCAATTATTTACCAACTGTGTTCATTGAACAAGTTTTATTAGGCCCTTAAATTCAGCATGGTGGAGTGTTTGTAGTTAATACTATCAATAAACTAATTTTGTAATAGATGCCCATTGCTGTGGCTGTAGTGCGGATTGTTGTGGAGGGCGGCCATTACACCTGTTAGCTACTATATGTGTGTGTCTGTCTTGGCTTTCTGAATGGGGCAGACGAAGAAAGAATTTCCTCATATAAATCAATAAAGTATCCAATGTTGAAATAAAGATGATAAGTTGATTATCATGTACCTCTGACCCTCTTAAACAAGATGCTGGACATAGTGGGAGAACGCCCTCCCTGTTCATCCACAGACACACAAATAAACAACCTCATGTGAATGAATATTCTAATGTGATTGCATTTCTTCTGAAAAACTGTTTTTATTCACATTGGAATTTGGATTTGATGAGGACATTGCACCTTTAAATCAAGACTAAATTCCCAAACTAAAGATTTGGACTCCCAACATCAAGAAAATGTTTAAGAAAGTTCAAAGAGCCTTTATAATTGGTGAGGATGCAACAAATATACGGTACTTTGGGAATATAGATTAAACATATTGTTTATATTTTTAAAATGAATTAATAAAAGCACAATTTCTAAGAAACAATCAAATGTTGTTGTCGTTTCTGCCATCCAGTTACACTTTTGAGTTTTGACAGTGGGAAGTATTTAAAGTATCATTTGAACCTTTTTTAAAGTCTAAATTAATTCAAATCAGTGGCTTCAACATGTGGCTACAATATTTGTCCAGCAGGTGGCAAGATGGAGGTCTATTTGCAGACTAAAAAACTTTTAGATTGTGTATTCTTATACTTGAGGTATTTGGATTAGGTTTACCTGCTGATAAATGTAACGAAATCCTTAACTAAAAATGGAGATCGGTTTATTTAATTTGATTTAACAGATTTAAGATCAGCAAGATCAGTCTGAGGTTGGACTGTGATGAAAAAATAAGTAAATGAAAAAAGAATAGAATCACTCATAACCAGATTTAGTTTTTAATAACTGGGCCCGGATGTAACACAGAGGAAACCACAGAATACAGATTTACATGTACATGAAACAGAATAAAACACAATTTATTCAAATACAGTTCAAACATATTCAATTTCAAGGAAATTGAGTCTATTGACACTTTTATACTGGACTTATTTCTTCTGCTGTACCTAATTTTCTGTGCTGACACGTATTTTCTTTCACAGACATATTTTTATTTCATTTTCAGTTCTTTTAATGATGCTGTTTTTGTGTCATTCACACATATCCTGTAGGTGGCAGCATCTACTCTCTTTTGTATCACATGCGGCGGGAGCTCTGGTTTGCCTTTTACCACACACAAGAATTGAATATAAAAAAGTAAAAATAAACCACAGACAGCTGCACAACATCTTGGATATATGGAAATGGCTTCATGTGGAAATTAGATAATGGCTGACAACAGCAGAAACACATAACTTACATTAAAGGAGACAGCATATTTTCTTTCTTTTTTTTGCTATCAGTAACACTTGACCTTGCCTTTGTCCATTCTCCTTGCCACTGTGTTTGAATCAAGAGGTTGCATTACCCCGCCTGGTTTCGTTTCCATGTAACTGCTGATGGCTGTGGAAAAATTCAGTTTGCAGGCTGATGAATAAAGAATGAAAGTGGGTGTGTGTGAAGTATATTTAACACATATTCTCAAATAATCCTTCCAAAATAGCATCAGGGAGCTTTATTGAGACTGAGAATACCTGAGCGGGCACATCATCCTCAGCCACAATCGATGTGCCATGTAATAAGATATTACAGTCAGGCCTCAGAAATAGAGTCAGTCACATGTATTTTTAGCACCAGGATATCTACTTGCTTGTTATAGTGTTTTTTCCCAGACACAGCAACATCCGAGCAACTTGCGAAACACAAACCTGTGGGACAAACGAGCAGCAGAAAAAGTTGCTGGGTCAGGCAGAAGAATGGACAAAGTTTTTGAGAGGATGGCTGAACGATTTTCATGTTTGTTAAATGATGAGAACGCAGAGAAATGTATGAATTACTGCATGGAGACACTGGGCACCTTTACTTTCCTCTTGTCGCCCACCTTGTCCACATCTCAGACATTTTACAAAAATAAAGTAAAACAAATCTTACTAATATTCTGTATGTGTATTTTCATTTTTCAAAAAATATGTTGTATTCATTTAAAAGGCCACTCTACTCATTTTACATGTTAAAGGCAATTCACTAGTCATGAGGAGTAAAAATACTCATTTTACATTAAAAGTAAAAATGTTACTTAAGAAAAAGTACACAAGCAGTATCAAAATGTACTCAAACTACGTACTTGTGCAGAAAAATGTCTCCTGTCAGTGTTATATCATTATCTACATATTAATGAATTATTATTAGTGATGTGTTCATGTTAAAGCAGCATTTTATGTTGCAGCTGGTAGCAGGAGCTCATTTTAATTTATATACTGTTGAGTAGATTAACAAAGAGCAAAGCATTGTATTTTATAAGCTCATTGTAGGTTTTGTATTTAATAACTTAATCTGCAAAGTAACTAATAGTAACTTTAGCTGTTAAATAAATGTGATGGCTGGAAAAGTACAAGGTTTTCTTCTGGTAGATTAGAAGTATAGTATAAAGTAGCATAAAATATGTCAAAATTGTACTTAAAAACAGTACTTAGTAAATGTACGTAGGTACATTCCACCACTGCTGAGGGAAAGAAGTTTGAAAGATGTAGGCATTACCAGACAGAAGCGGATTAATATAAGATGCTACTGATTTGCATTATGGGACATGTAGGATCCAGTTTTTTGGAGCTTGGCCCACACTAAGAATTAAAAGTCAGAATATCCTGGCCTGTGCTGCTTTGATTTTGACCATTCAGTTTTTAGTTTGTCTCTTGTGATTTGCTGTGGGGCCCCTTTAAGTGAAGTTTAATTATCTGATTTTGTTCTTATTGTACACAATATAATAGACTTTTGCTGATAAATGACTTCAATTTGAACAAAACATATATATAACATACATATAATATTTGACAGCCATGAAGCTGCAACAGCTCAAACCACATGTGCCTCTAAACCACAATCACTACTTTATCCAGACCAAACTACTGTATCTAACCTCCTGATCTCACAGTTTTCATGACGCCACAGTCAACACACACAGAGTCACTTCATCTGTTTCCGCAGTAGAGCCGAAAACTGGACGCTCCACTCCTAAATCATTTTAAGTTTCTCAATATTGCCGAGGACTGTGACTCTATCTGGCAATCAGGGGACACGGCCGCGGTGCAGTTGCCATGGATACAAACAGCACATGTACCACAACACTAACGCTTGGCGGGCTCATATCTCCCCCTACTTGTCTATGAGCCAGTGATCCATCGCCATCACCCTGTCAGAAAATAAAACCATACTGCAAAAATATCTGACGCTTCTTTCCCCTAAACACCCCTCTGGTGACACGTGTGTGTTTCTGTATTCATTAGGGAGCTTTATTTAGCAGCGTGTTATCTATTTTGTGCAGATGTTCAGTGAACAGGCCCGTGATCTCCAACTTATTCCGGCCAAACCAACCACAACACACCACTTGTCTTTCCTGGATGCTGAATGTTTGGCCTTCACCCAGGTTCAGGGTCGGGTTTAAGGTACCATTATAACAACTTGCCAAACAATATACACCTTTTATGGGTTGTGTATACACACCAAATAACATTACGGTTGTCAGGCTGTGGCCTTGGTTCACAGAGTGGATCATAAATCACAGCAGAAGAGAAGAGATGAGGTTCCTTCTCTTGGGCACTCTGTTGGTGGTCTGCTATGATAATTAAAGAAAACAGAGCTTCACTTTCATGGGAGAGAGGTCATGATCTGTAATTCTACACTTGGCTGTCAACTCATATACCATGAAGGCTTTGATCTATGGGAAAATATCTGCTAGCTTACCCTGGCCTTGGTATTAGATTTTTGGCCTTAACCCTTGGTTACCTACAGTAAATGTTGATTGAGACACTGATACTCAGTGACAGCCCCACCCTGTCCACTGACATCTGATCTAGACAGTGTGGGGTTACCCAGCATTGAGCCATGACATATTCTGAGTGGGCAACAGACACCTACATGGTCTTCAGGGAACTCGGCTGACTTTAATCTGTGACCCTTATAGTCAATCCAAGATCCACTGTTTGCACGGGGTGTCTATAGCAACACACTCTGTCAGCGCTGCATCACGGCTCAGTCAACCCCCTATTTATTTCATACACGCCTGTTTAAAATCAGTGTCAGATACATTTGGCTTGCTGAGTAGATTCGTAAAACTAACTCGGGTAGACTGAAGAATCAGAGATTTACATTCAGAGCTATTTCAGCCAAGCTTGATGAGGGCTGATATAAACCAGTGGTCACAGAAGCCCATTATTATAATAAACACGAGTTAAAACTGGCAAGACAGCTTTTCTTTTGCTTTATTGGTGTCATTTCCTTGGCGTGACTTACTAATAGAAAGCATTTTCCGGTACTGAGTATTGACATGATACATTTCAGAGGCATCTTTTTTTGGCACCATTGCAGATTCGTTTATGGTGTACCATCAAGCTGAGTCACTGTATAAACTTCATTATAATGCCATCTTCTCAGTTTATAAGGGGTCCCAGAATTCTACCATTTGTTTTGAAGGACCGTTGATCATTAGACATCATGCTTTGAGCTAAATGCTAATGTTAGCATGTTAAGATGCTCACAATGACGATGTTAACATGCTGATGTTTAGCAGGTAATATTAATATCAGATTCACCATCTTAGCTTTACGTTTTAGCATCCTAACATTTGCTAATTAGCTCCGAACACAAAGCTGAGGCTGAGGGGAATGCCATTACTTTGATACTTTTGCAGGTATTTGGGCGTAAACTAAAGTACTAATCAAATAGAAATTTTGACCTGACGATGGCACTAGAATCTTTACAAGTCATTCTGAGGGAATCATGTGCACCAAATTTCGATGACTCATTCAATAGTTGTTGAGACATTTTACTCAAAACCACAAATGTTAAACCTCATGGTGGCACTAGATGAAAAGTCAGATGATCACTGAAGTCAGTAGGATCCTCTGGGGACCATGAATGCATCCAATAGTTTTTGAGATATTTCAGTCTGGACCAAAAGTGGCGGACCTACCGAGCGACAGACAGACAGAGCGATGCTCCTAATGTGGCTAAGAATAAATGTTTGACTTTACAGACACTGCTATGATATTACAAAGAAAGTAGAGAAGGAATATCATATCAAAAACTGGGCATGGACACGTTGGGTTATTATGAGGACTGCCTATATTAATAGACCTTGTATGTTTCTGGTGGAATATGATAGATGGTAATGATGAGTGAACTCTTTCAATTGAAGTGAAGCAGAGTGAATAAAAGCTTTATTTAAATTCCATCCCTAGACAGACCAATTAAAGAGTTATCTGATAACTTAATGGGTCTGACTGGGATAGACCCATGTGATCAGCTCTCTGTCTCTCTGGATTCTCTCCAAAAACATCACAGGCCTTTGGCCAGTTTGATCCATCCTGCATCTGCTATCTGCTACAACTCCCACAACCAACCACCACCGACACATTCAAGTCAGAGGGGTCAGTCATGCACCCAGAAGCGTCACAAGTTTCCAAGATCCCTATCCCCCAAGCCCACTGGGTCAAAAATAGTCCCTGTTAGCCTTTTATAAATCAGAGTGTTTCTATAAAAAGCCTTTGGCTGACCAGAAACCTGGGCTGAAGCCACATCACCCTATCTTTAGCTTTATTTATGTCCTGGTGTTGACAGCACCACTTGCAAAGCTTTCCAGTCACCGTTCAATGGGTCACATGTGTGCCGAGCCCGCGGCCCGATGTTGGAAAGCACCGTCGAGTAAAAATGGTAATCAGTGGGTCTACAGTGCAGGCCAGCCTGCATCCCTTACAGAAACAAACCGCCTAACAGCTGCTGAGTTAACGGCTTGATGATTCTTGCCCTCAGATTCTTTCCATCCACTTAGTGTTTATGGAGCTCTCTTCTGATGACAGATAAGCATGTCCATTATTGTGAAATGACGATTGGCATTATTACAACTGTCACATGAACTATTGTTACATGAAATCTGTAAAAATAGAAAGATCCATAACTGTGGCTTTATTTGAACAATGTAGGTCACGCTTCACTGTCTTTTGCATAACTTTTTTTTATTCATCGCATATAAACGCTCATCCTCGGCCTTTTCAGCGAGAGCCTCAGTCCTTCAGGCTTTTACTGCCACAGCATGCAGCCTTGTCATAGGAATAACATCTTATTCAGGAGCTCAAAAGAAGCAGACAGCATTATCAGAGAGCTCGGCCTCTATCACAAAACAAGATATGAAAAGAAGAATTGATTAATGCAGGATCAATATAGACAAAGATGAAATACAGATTAATAAAGGGTGAGTACAAAGGAATATGTTTTACTTGGAGTACACCATTATGTGTGGCTGCAGTGAATGGGAAAATATATTCCAAATGTAGGTAGAAGAGTCATTCAGTGTATTTCAGTGTCTTTCTTCATCACGTTTGGATAAATTAAATGTGTTTTTTTTGTTTGTGTGTCTAGAGAAGAAAGGATGGATGTATTTGCAGTAAATATGATAATCATCTGGGTGAGTGGTTATATTTATAATTTTTTTTTTTATCAACTCAGTCCCTTTATTGTAGCCTTTTGTTGGATTGGTGAACCGTACAGGAAGTAGCTCCCCTCTCACCCAGTGGATGCTGGGATTGGCTCAAGTTCCCTGTGACCCTAAGCAGGATAAGTGGTTTAGAGAATGAATAGATCTCTTCATCGTCCCATCCATCCATCGAGACACTCTTTTTTCTACCAGCCTGCAATGGATGAAAGGCAGCACTGGACACACTGGACGTGTTATAACATCTATTAAACTGTGTAACACAATACCACAACATATCACATAAGCAATTTTAATGAACACCCCACACTATGCCCGCAGATCCAAGCTAAAAACAAACCGCAAACAGAAATCGTCATGGTGATGGCTCTAGTTTAGAGATGTTTTTAAGTCTATACTTTTGAGTTCTGACCGGGACAACCTGACACTTGCTTTCATTTTATGTGGTCGTGTTAGCTGATCAATTGAGTATTTCAGTTTTATGCTACATCATACTCCTACGTCTCTACATTTCCAAGGTAAATATTGCACTTTTTACTCAGCTGGAAGTCCTAGTTACTTTACAGATTAAGATCTTACAAACAAAACATATGATCACTTTATAAAATATGATACTGTTCTATAGATTAACCTACCCAACAGTAAAGTTAAAATGTGCTCCACCTCCACCAGCTGTAACATTAAAATACTGCTTATGTGTTAAAGCATCAGAATTAATATTCCAATAATAGAATATAAATATAATAATATAACTCCCTGAAAAAGGCCATTCTGCCCAACAAGTGCTTTTACTTTAATACTTTAACTACATTTTGCTTAATACTTTTGAAGTTTTACTTAAGTGAAATCTTGAATGTAGGACTTTACTTGTAACAGAGTATTTTTACAGAACGGTATTGCTACTTTTACTTAAGTAAAAGTTATGAGTACTTCTTCCACCACTGTCAAAGTTTCCTTACAAGAGATTATCCCACTGCAGGAAATTTTGGGTTTTGGATTTTGAGCAGGTTTTTTGTTGTTGTGAATACTCAGACTGGGCTTATTGAGCCTAATAAACATATATATACTGTATATGTATACAAATTTATTTGCATATCATCTGATATCTGTTATGTAGTGTAGAAATTAATATATGCTAAGCAATATGTGTACTTAATTTGATTTTATATATATCTATATACAGTATATATATATATATATATATGTTGCTTTCTCAACAGAGTCCAGTGAATGATCTGGACAGCTTAAGATCTTCCGAGTAACCTGCTATCAAACATGTCATTAAGAGGCACCTGGAAACATGCTGCATATGGACATACAGTATAGAGTGACTGATTATACAGAATCTAAATGTGAGCTGTGACTGGATAGGTTTGGGAAAAAAAATTCTAAAAGTCCAACTCTTTTGGGAGTCGGGAATCAGTCACTTCACATTAAAGAAAACTCTGAGGGGGAAGGTCAAAGTGCCTTCATGGAAAAACTGAGTGTGTTACTACTCCTCCCCAATGTTTCCTCTTCTTCCTCTCTCCTTCAAACTCTTCTCTCGTGTGTTTTGTGGAGAATATTTCAGAGCAAGTTTGCCCACACAAGGACAGTAGGTCTCATCCCACTCAAGCTTCAGTTCACGACTGATGGCAGAGGCCACATTCACAGTGAACAAAGCTGATGTAGGTGGACTGTGTGTATGTGTGTCTGCATCTGTGTCTGTGTCTGTGTGTGTGGGCTTGTTACTCTCCTCTCAAGACTACAACATTGTTACACTAAAGCCTTGGAGCTTCCAAATGTGGGGGCTGATATGTCTTCATGTACGAGTGCCTGTTGCTCTTTCAGTGTCTCCATGAAGTGATTATTTTAACCATGCAGTGAAAGAGGTGGTCATCATTTCTATTTATAATCCCTTACTGAACCTTGCATTGATCTGTGTTGAGTCTGAGGAGTGCAATCATGCAAATGCTTGTGCCAAGATGGAGATGTGTCAGTGCTTGTAGATGATGTGTGTGGGATGAGTGAGTCTGAGAGGAATGAATGATTGGAACATTTTCATGTAATTGTTTTGCTGCTAATTTGCAGTTTTTGCTGCTGTCACTTATGAGGAGATGTAGGTCTGTGGACGCTCTATAGCGGCTTTCCTCTTTTTTACAAACATGAAATGAATAAACAAGTATTTTTATATGATGATGACCATTTCCTCTTAAAAAAGTAATTGAAAACGAAACTAAATGGACTAAATGGATCTTGAGGTGAGATTGTTTTATAAACTGTTTCCAAGGTCAAGAATGAACTTTTAATCTCACATTTTAAGTCCTTAAAGTGGTCAGAAAAAATTTAAATTTGAACATCCACAATTCCATGGCAGCTGGGCAAACTCCATCTGCTGATGAAGATCATGTGGTAGGCTGGAAAGCTCCAGAAGAGCCACTGATTGGATTGATTGTTTTCAATTAAAGATGTCGCATACCTCATTAATGTTGTTGAATATTTAGCAACATATAATTAGATTTAAATCATACAAAGTGAAATGCAATTTTGCCCACGTGAAAAGATACACAAAAGCCTTTTTTGTAACCATAGAAACGGGTTGCTGGGTAATAAAAGAGAAGGAAATATGGTTAAAAAGACTGAAAGAAGATGATGATAAGAAAGGTAATTTTATGTGTCATATCCTTTGTTTGCTTTGTGTCTTTTTCTCTTGTCAGACTCATTAACTGTTATTTCACATGTGCTGTGATTTTTCTTACATAAGCTGCTCAGAATTATGTACAGTGTGTTTAGTGCTGCAGAACAGTTTTCATGATGCTTTCATCAGCACCTTCTGGATATTGTATCATTCAACACCCTTTGTCCTGATCCCTGATGTGAACCTTTTGTGATCCTCTCTTTCATGGTCCTCTCCAGTGGTAGAGCACACTTTGCTCAGTGCCTCTACTATATCACTCGTGGTTTTTTCACGAGTGCTACGTGGAATATATTAAAGCAATAATCATACATGTGATGTGTTTTTCTGTTGTCCTGCAGTTTGATGAATTGAGTTGTATTTGATGAATTTAAGGATAAGCCTGGTGATATTTTAAATAATTTTTATAGTCAAAAAATCCCCTAAAATGACTTCATCCTGCTAACAAGTATTATCTGTATCCTGATATAGTGTATTTCTCTGTGCCATGGACCTCCATTGTCACCCAAATACACATCAGTGAGCCACACAGTTGCACTGGGTTACATGTTTCCTCATTACGATCAACATGGGCAGTGTAGTTTATTTCGGGTCAATCCCACATACTGTACAAAGTCCTGCTGCTGTAAATACTCACTGGTGCACCAAATCCAGAGCTGAAAATAGTGCACTTTTTATTCCTGTTTGAGTAGCGTTTGCTAAAAACTACAGTGCCCAGCTGTTTTAGGAAATTACTGAGCCTTTTTAAAAAATGAAAGTACATATTAGTACTTTTTTTTTTTTAAAGATTTACATCTTCAGGAGGAACTAATGGTCTTGTGGCTGAGAGCCACAGACAGGCTGGGGAAGTCAGAAAGTACTGAGGAACGAGCTAACACATTGTACAAAAGTATAGAACATTGCCAGCCTTATCCTCCAAGTACCTTTATACCTATAGGTTTACATGATACAGTATACGATGGAGCAGTGGTGTGCATGTTCCACCAATGTTCAGATGGGGCTGAATTGTCCACTCAATGATAGCGTGTATTTAAATAAATGAAATTATTAGATTGGATATTTTGGAAGAAATGGAGAGAAACAAATCAGATTAATCTAATGTCAAAATATATAAACTGAAGTTTGTGTGAACACCTAATCCCTCATGACTTTATGAAGAATATGAAAAAAATCTAATCAAGCAAGGCAAGAATAACATTTCTGTAACCTGTAATAATTGACTACCACTGAACACTTCTGAAACACCACATATTATAGGGCGAGGGCAGCATTTTCACAGTGCAGTGTGGTGCAGTCTGGTTTGCTTTCATGTGCGTATATTCCAGCTGCTTCTTGAATCAAATAGTTGATTTCCAGCTTCCTGTCTTGGTAGCCTGAAATGTAAGAGTGATTACAGTCTCTGAAATACCATAAATAGCAGTGAGTGACGCACATACTCTGTCAAATGTCCATTTCATGTGACAAGCAGTTTAAACTGTTTTCCTGTTCAGAACATCAAATTACTGTATTGAATGAATAAAATAGAAAATAGAAGACAGAACTATGACCCTTTCTCTTTCGGGGCTTTCTATCTAAACATTTCAATTCTCATGTGTCTCAATGAGCAATTCTGCTGAACACAAAAAAACCCCATCCTCTTTATATGGTGGTTGTAATGCTGTAAACACTGTTCATATGCTTTTTACAGGTGAAACTGTATCATTAGAGCATGTAACCTTGGAAGAGTTTAACATGTTATGAGTGTAAATGAGTTAAGAATCTGCTTTTGTTTGAAGTCTGGATCACAGTGGTGGAGGACGTATTCAGATCCTTTACTTAAGTAAAAACAGCAATACTACAATATAAAAATACTCCATTACAAGTGAAAGTCCTGTATTAAAATGTAACTTAGGTATGTAAGTATTATTAGAAAAATCAGCTTAAAATATCAAAAGTAAAAGTCCTCACAATGCAGAATAACAGCCACTGTGAGTGTTTACATTATATTATATTAATGGATTATTATTACTGATTGCATTAATGTGCAAGTAAGCATTTTATCATTGTACCTAGTTGAGGTGAAGTTAATTTCAACTATTGCATATACTGTTGGGTAGTTTAATCCATAACAATAAATGATATCTTATAAGATCATCACATGTTTTTGTGTAAAGTCTTAATTTGTAAAGTAAATATAAGCTGTCAAATAAATGTAGTGGAGTAAAAAATATATTTCCCTCTGAACTGTAGTGGAGTAGAAGTATAAAGTACAAGTTCCTCACATTTGTACTTAAGTACTTGAGTAAAAGTACCACCACTGCTGGAGCAGAGTTGGAGCAAACAGGATTAACAGCTTCTCACGCTGCCAGTGACAGTGTTATGTGAAATAAGACAGCCTTGCAGCCTCCCACAATCACAGGTCAACTCCACTCAACCCGGTTTTAAAGTCGAAGGAAGGCCGGATCACACAAATAGTTTTTCAATACTTTCATTCACGAATCCCTCGCAAAGACGAACACCATTAGTTAACACTGACGGACTGTTAAAGCGAGGTTACCGTAAAAGTGGACAGCTGGAGCACATCAGTCAGAATGATGCAACATAACGCACCAGCGAGTTGTGTTGCTGTTACACAGCACTATTCCTGTCAGTGAATCAATTTATCGTGCAAATGGAAAACCCTAACAGACCCTGACCTTTCTCAACTGCCAGTAATTGCAGGCAATTTATATTAGTCAAACATAATTTACTGAAAGAGCAGGAGATGCTGAAACAACTAAGGGCTAAGTTTATTCCCACACTCTGCGGGCCATTTATTGCAGCATTTCTTGAGGTCATTTCAAAGGGAGAATGTTCATGTTTTAACCTTTTAAGATTTAAGTTTCCATTAGTACAATATTAACAGGAAGCAGACGCCCTACATGCTCCTCTACCGACAGTGGTGGGAGCTTTTATTCCATAGATATTTAAATGAAAGCCTGTATGGTCTGAATGCAATCAGTGGTACTAAATAAGACGATAAAAAGGTGTTTGCCTCCAGATGAAACGTAATCAAACATATTGCAATCAAAATGCAAATGAGCACCGTATATGAATCTGTGCCTAATCTCCATTACATTACCTCTGCAATGTATGGAGATATGACAAATCACTCAAATGAACAATGAACTGGTCCCTCACAGAGATGTCTTCCTCGGCCTCTGAGTAGATCTGTATCACAACAAATACAAATTGGATTTCGTGCCTAAACTCTCTCAAACCCACAAGAGATGGAGATGTTCAAACGGATTAAATAGGCATCATATCAGGACGAGTTTCTAATACTGGAAAATAGATGTAGGCACTCTTTTTTTTGTTCTTTAACTTTCAGTTGACCTCTGCCTGATGAGCATGGGAAATAAACAAAGAGGAGTTGAGTTGTTGCAGCCTTACTAAATCAATCAGGTTGCTAGGCTGACTTTAAGAATTAAATTGTCACTTTTAAGTAGTTGGATTATGGATGGTGATCACAGCAGTGAAGTTCCTTCCAAGGAGGCAGATTTCTACTCTTCAAAGTGACTTGGCAGCAGTGTTGGGGAAGCTACTTTGAAAGCATAGCTTTGCAAGCTACCAATTACTTCACACTGAAGAAGTTAAACTACCGCAAAGCTACCCTAGGGAGAAATATAGTTTGGTTAACTAAAGCTACTTAGAAAAAGTAGTTCAAATGTCTTTGTAAAAAATGATCAAATTGACAATGCACGTGATACAAAATTATAACAAATTATGATACAAAAAAGTCACATGCTAGCAAAACATGCCACTCACTTGAGTTTATTGCAAAAAGTGCGAGGGACGCCAGCATCGAAAAGTGCCTGATGGTATGCTACTAGTGGTTCAGTAGCTTATGCTGATCCCTAGAGTGGTATGCCGCTTGTGTTCCGCCGTACCATTTCCTTAAGGTGTGTTCACCTTTAGGAAACAGTGTAGGGATCGGCATATGCCACTGAACCACTAGTGGCATACCATCAGCCACTTTTCAATCTTGGCACTACTGAAAAGTGCCCACTTGTTCACAGGTCATACATAAACCAAAAAAATATAACAATTCAATTCATGGGAAAGTGCAAGGAGGATGCACTACACAAAGGTCAAGTGTGTGGTGGTGGCTGGCTAATGAATGCATTGCCTGGGCATGCCTTCACAGCGGTCAGGATGAAAGAAAAAGGGGACGGGGCTGGTCAAAGGGGGTTCAATTACAGTAGAGGAAAATAAAAAAAAAAATCATTCATTTCCTTCTATGGCCCAAAATTGTTTGTAATTTCAGTAGTTAACTACACAGAAAATGGCAAAAAAAAGTAATTTAACTACTTAAATCACTATGCAAACATGAATGTAGTTAAACTACCAGCAAGCTACTGCAAAATGTAGTTAAACTACTAGTCTAATTACATGTAGTTCACTACTCTACAATGCTGTTTGGCAGCAGGAGATAAATGTTTTTCATTCAAAGTCAAAACAAAATGATGTGTTTCTTGCCAAGAGTTAGATGAGAAGATCGATACGACTCTCATGTCTGCGCAGTAAATATGAAGCTGGAGCCAGAAAATAGTTAGCTTAGCTTAGCATAAAGACTGGAAACAGGGGGAAACAGCTAGCCTGGCTCTGTACGAAGGTAGCACAATCCGCCCACCAATACCCAGTGGTGGAAAGTAACTAAATACATTTACTCAAATACTGTATTTAAGTACAGTTTTGAGGTACTTGTACTTTACTTGAGTATTTCCATTTTATGCTACTTCGTACTTCTACTCCACTACATTTTGGAAGCCAATATTGTACTTACACTACATCCACTACATTTATTTGACAACATTAGTTACTAGTTACTTTGCAGGTTCAGATTATTAGTACAAAATATAAATCAATGAATAAGTGATGATGTATTATTATGGATTAAACTACCCAGCAGTATATAAAGTAATAAAAATTAGCTCAACCTTTACCAGCTGCAACATTAGTGATGCTTACACATTTATGGATCAATAATTATAATCTGATGATATAATATATATGATTTTGAAATGGGCCATTCTGAATAATGAGTCCTTTTACTTTTGGTACTTTGAGTATATTTTAAGTAAGATTTTCGAATGCAGGACTACAGGGTATTTTTACACTGTGGTATTGCAGCTTAAGTAAAATAAATATCTGAGTACTTCTTCTACCGCTTGTTATATCTCGTTTGTTTAATCCATACAGAGACTCCATGAAGTTACTGCTCCCAGCCAAGAAACAGTCCGGCACATAACCCCCTTAAAACCACAAGGATTAAACAAATGATTAAACAAACAAGATATAGCCCGGAGAGGCCAGTTGTTTCTCCCTGTTTGCAGTCTTTATGCTGAGCTAAGCTAACCCACTGCTGGTGTTAGATTCACATTTACCATATTTACGGAGACAAGAGTCAATAAGCATTATTTCCCAAAATATTAAACCATTCCTTTAAACCTGCAATAACTGATACTTTACCCACTTGCTTGGAAAAGGCACTTTCATTTGGAGTCATGTTTGTGTCCACCTCATGAATGCGAGTCCAATATTCACTCTCCTTTTAGCTCTGTTTTTGGTCTCCACTAACTCCTGGGGGAAATACCAGGGTCTTTAGTCACTAAATGCTCCACCAGCTAGTCGCTAACTTTGTCCGTGTGTTGTTTGGTGCTGGGCAGGTAGTGTACAGTTGGGTTTTTAGAGCTTTTTCATTGTAAACAGCTGCCTGCTGCGGCCACAAATGATGCTAATGAGAGCAGACAGAGTGAAACAAAACAGTAAAGTTGTGAGCCAGAAAACCAAAACAATGAGCTGAAAGACGCCAAAACGCTCCGTAGGCGCTGAGGGGAACTGCAGAGCTGATAATTATTTGTGGGATCATCAGTGGGAGCAACTCCTTTCACATTACAAGTAGTCATGTGATCCATGTTAATATAAAATATTGATTATAACTGCCTCAATGGTTCAGTGAGATTCAGGCAGAAAAATTGCTATTCCAAGTATTTTGGCCGGGGAAGAGTTAGTGTATGTGTCATTTTTATATTCATGGAAGACTTATCAGAAATGTCTTGCAGCAGCACTGATACTCAGCAAGCCTCTAACAGCTACAGATGGGAAAACTGTCAAGTTTGAAGTCAAAGCGTAACTACATGATCTTAAAACAAGTCTTAAAATAGCTGAAGCTGTGGGGAAACTCAGAACAGGAGGAGGAGGGAGTCTGTGCCGGTAACCAAGCAATGGAAAACTGCCCGGCCTCTTGGGGAAAACCGGCCGCTGCTCCACTGTTCCTGTCCCCGAGTGTCCATCCATATGTGGGGAATTATCGCTCATTTCCCAAGCTACTTGAAATGATTGGAAATCTCACCCCCATTTCTCTCTGTGGCCTTGCACCCCAAGTTGGCCAGCTGAACCATCCCTGTCCTCAGTGGATCTGTTGGGACACATCAAGGCTAAAGTTGGAGGCTCATTACCTCCCAAATGTAACACTTGACCCCAAGCTAATCCCTTCTGCTCTCTCACCTCCCTCAGGGTCCTCTTCAGTGTACTTTTCTTTTACTTGGAGCTATGTTGTGCTTTGATTGGAAGAGTTAGCTGGGGATATAAATAGCCTAATATAAATGTGCAGTGGGTGCGTAGGCTATCAGCAGCATTGTCTGTATATTTGGTGAGTCAGTGCACACTGAAAATGTCCAGTTGAGGGAGCATCGAGTCTTTTACACACATGTATTTGTAATAGTGCATATGTAAATGTGGTTATTTTTAGATTTGCCATCTAATTTCTGCTCCATTGTTGCCGTATTTTTTTCCCTTCATTTCATGCCTGTTGGAACAGTACAGATGATAAGCAGCTGAAAATGTGGTTGTTGTGCTAGTTTACTCCATTAACAGTCTACTAGCTCTAACCTGGGAGACAAAAGAAATACAGCTGCTAACCTTCACACAGATGAGGCCTGCTCCTGCGTAAGTGTGTGCGTCATCATCATTTCCAATCTGTGATTCTTTACTCTATTTTTAAAAATGTCACAATTTTTGTTCATAGAATGCTATTAGTTATGGAGAAAACATGACCACACTTTGGCTAGTCTACTACTGACACTAGAGTACAGTGTGCAGTGACGTGTAGAGGTGATCGTGACTGACGTAACATTAATATATATTTCTCTAATTAGTTTGGGTTAACAGGCCTTTTTCAAGGAATACACGTTGACATGTCACAGTAGGAAAAGCACAGGTGTAAATGATAAAATTAACGATGGCTGAGTTCGTTTTAGCTGCTTCATTTTCAGGGTCCTGGTGTTGTGCATGGTGGCTCACACTGGCTTGACTTACTGGGACTTAATAGTAACATCTGTGCTTTTCCTACTCTGACAAGTCAAAATGAAAAATGCCCATCTCTTTGTTTTAAGGGGGGATTTAGGATTAGAAAACTGCCTGTTAGGATTGGGCTTATGTTAAAGTCACTGTTAAAGGGCTGTCACATTGCACTTAAAACTACATCAATTGATTTTGAGGTGCTGCAAGAGTTTATCGAGTTGTTATGGTTAATGTGTTAGCCAACAGTGACATCCAGCAGACATAGAGCAACATTATCATCCCACTGGAGTTATGTTTCTGGGCATTTGGTGAATATAAGTCCAATATTCACTCGTCTTTTAGCTCTGGTTTGGTCTCCACCAACTCCTGAGAAAAGCATCTGGGTCTTTATCCTGCTAATAGTTTGATTTTCTTCACTAGCTAGTTGCTAACCTTGTCTGTTTGCCCTCTCATGCTGGAAACATAGCGTACAGTCGTTTTATTATAGTTCAGTGCAGTTGGGGGATATAATTTTCAGTGGGTCCGTTACTACAACTGGGAGAACCAAAAATCTAAATTTTAAACTTCCTAACATTTCACAAAGAATATTGATGCAATGAACTTTAAATGTTGGATTCATTTAAATTCTAAAGCAAACAGTCGGTGACAAAAATGATCTGCATCTATCTGTTTGGCCTCCGACCTATTAGTTTCAAACATGATATCTGTGACAGGAAGTTACATCACTGACTAACACTACTTCTCCTCACAGTCGAGTATCCGAGATTAACTTTTTGTTTTAAAATTTAAACTTTTGTCACAGCAGGCTAATGGATGAGTATGTAGCTTCTATTCAGTTTGTTAAGATTTGTCTTTTGTGAATGAGATGGTGATTAGTTTGTTGCACACTGCTGGGCGAGTGTCATTCAGTGGACCTTCAATTGTTGAGCTATTCATAGCAACACTTTGGTCTGAATATAGCTTTGCTGGCCTGTTAGGTCGTCTGGGTCAGCATTTATAAAGCCTTAATCACAGAGGCCGGGGCGTACTGCTAATGCAGTTACAAACACAGGACAATTCCAGGCTGTCTCATTAGATTAAAAGTGTTTTGGTTTATGATGTGGAAGCTAGCAGGTAGAAAAGAAAAGATTTCATACAGTGAATGAGTGACGACCACTTCCATTGCAGGTATGAGAGGCTCAGATCTACAGCACAGATTATATTCAGTTATACCTGGATGTAATGAATAGAACAAAAGTATTTATATGAAAATTTCAATATGAAAAAAGTCAAATGAAATTATGCAGTTGTGGTGCTCGCAACATGTTTTAATTCTGCAGATGTGTTAAATTACATTAAATCACATCTCAGCCTTTACAGGCTTCTTCTGTTTCTTCTGATTTGAACAATGTTTTTGTAACAATTTATCATAATTAGGAATCAAGGAGATAGCATCATCGTTCAATGACCAGGTGTGTCATGAACAACATGTACATGCAGCGTAAATTACGACGGAGTGCCGGGGCCAAGGTTATAGAGAGAATAAAGTTGCAATATTTTGAGAATAAAAAGTCAAAAATTTACAAGAAGGAAGTCAGCTTTTTTTAAAGTTATGACTTGAAACTTGAAATATTGCAACTTTTTGCTAAAAAATTACAACTTTTTCTTGTAAAATTAATAGCGACCTTTTGAAATATAGCGACTTTTTCCTCATATAATTACGACTTTATTCTCAAAATCTCTCAATTTCTTTCCCTAACCATGGCCCTTGTACTCTGTTGTAGTAAATAGGCACCATTTTGAAACAAAGTAACAGGTCTATACCAATAAAAAATGACAAACTTAAAACATAAGTCAACATCGAGTCCCAGGCACAGGCCTAAGCACTTAACATACATTAGACATCGTGACTAATCTAAAATATCTTGTAATTTTGCTTTGAGGTCAGTGTACATCTAAACTTTGATCCAATAACTGAAATATACATTCATTTTTAGACATTCACGGTCACTTAATGAATTTAGTGCCCTGAAAGCAACATTGTTATGTTGGTCCATTTGGCCAAAGGGTAAGCAGGACAGACGATCCCGTATCATCATAATTAGATTGAAATCTTCAGGGGAACTCTCTCCTGGTTAGTTTTGCTCGGCTGTTTGGGGTTCTGGTAGGACAGTCTCACAAATACAACAGTAAGGATAGTTCCTGAAATGAAAAAAAAACAACACTGAGATATTCAACAGCATTGCTATGTCATTGCTTATTTGTCTGTAAACTATAGTGAATAGACACACTATTATGAAGCCTTGAAAAATGTAATGCAATCCAGTACAATAACCCTGCAGCAAAGACTAACAAATACTACTTCTGTAAAGCTCGTAATGGAGCTTCTCAACTGCACAAATGTTTACGATATGTTATAGTGGCATTACAACTGTTTTTGTCAGCCTCCCTGCTTACCTATGACTGCAAAGGTGCCGAGCAGAATGCCCACTGCAGACTGAATCGTTGGCATGCCCTGCAGCTGCTTGGCAGCCATTTTGCAGTTCCCTCTGACGTTGCAGGGACACACTGTCACTAACAGGAGAGGAAAAAGGGAAAACAAAAACAACAACACACAGATCAGGGCTTTTAAACATCACACAGCAGGGTAGTTCTGACTAAACAGGAAATACAACTCATTGAAAGAATTCGTGTTATGTTTAGGATTCAAAACAGTTATAAACACTTTTACTCCAAGCAAAAACATTGCTCAACTTATTTGGAGAGTTCAGAGAATAATTCATGAAAAACTCTGTACATTGACATGTGAAAGGCATCAAATTTTACATATGTTCATATGACTATATTTGTTATATATCATATATGAAAACTGAATTTCATATAGAAGTTAACCTAATTTAACTGCAAAACCACAGGCAGGGGAAGCCAAAGGACAGCACTCTGTACACTTACACACCTTATTCCCTTAAAGATATGGTTTATTCTAACCTGTGTATGAGAAGTTATATGTGATGTATAAAAGGTGTCAGCAGGCTGCACTGGGCAGAACACAGTCTTAAGAGAGCTGTGTAATCACAAGCCTGGAAAAATCATTTGTAAAGCCCCATTGCATCATTATTAAACAAGAGCAGCGCTAGGACAAGCTGGCACACAGGGGTTGATCTTTATTGATTGTTCCTACGCTGTTGTCCCATAACCTCCCTGCACACGCTCCAGCTCAGTCGGCATTACCTGGCAAGTTTATGAAGGTGCTCCTGGGAGGAGAGCTGCTGTCAGAGATGGTGAAGGGCACAGTGTAGACCTCAGGGGCCAGGTACGGGATGTTTAAGGACAAGTTGGTGTGAGTATCTGGAGGACAAAACACTTGCTTGTTGGTAAGAAAATGACACATAAAAAATGTTACATTTACTTATCATCAAAGCACAACAAGTACAAATTCACAACTGCAATCTGTTGTAATTTTGATGACGCTAGATAAATAAATGAGTGTGTGCTGCCTGGTACTTGTATTGCATAATGGTATTTGTACGTGTTATTATTTCATAATTTCTCCTCATAAGAAAAAAAAGTAAATTCTGAAAAGGTGTTAAATTAAGCTTAATGCTTTGTTACATCCTGCAGGAATCAACTGCAACACTGGTACACACGTCAATATTTTACTATGAAAAAGTCCTCACATGCAGCTTTACAATATTGTACAGTTTTCGAACACCAAAGGAAGGAAAATCAAGTACAAACACCCCCACGCACACACACGCACACACACCCATCTATACAACTGCATAACTACTGCTGTGTATGGAGGTCTGGAGTGTGTGAGTCTTTATCTTATCTCTGTAAATCAGTCTAAAATACACGCCTGGCTGCATGACGTAAAAGCCCTGTCTTGTAAAGAGAAGTGTTTTATCAAGCTGTTTGAACCCTTATCTGAGGGTCTTAAACTCCATGCTTGCACCTCACCGTCAATCCCCCTTCATGTTCCATTTGTCGGTCAGGGACACACGAGCTGTAGAGGCTGTTAATGTGTTTATCCTCTATCTGCACTGTTTCGCCTCTGATGTGACATTTTCGCAGGTTGGATCTGTGACAACCTAACTACTCAGAATTATTTTGGATGATCGTGATACCAAATAGTATTTTCACATTACAATGCTGTTAAATATGTTGCAGGGAGACTGGATGCTTCACATTTCTCTCCCCACTGCTACGAACAGCCGTTGAGAGTGGACGTAAGTGGAATAAGAGTGCCTCATTCACTCAATTTCTGCATCGAAATGAACAGTCAGTTATTTGAACATGGTACGTTTGAGAGTCTCTGAAAGACTTGAGATGAATGCCCATCACACAGACACACACACACACACATGCATGCATGCACACGCACGCACACACACGCACACAAGTGTTCTTCTTTTCATGAGAGTCTCGCAAACTGTGCAACTCTACAGCAGCACATTAAACTGGCACAAGTACACATTATTGGTACGACCATTACTGGCTGCAACCAGGTGCAAAGCATTCTGGGAGATTCCTTTTTTTAGCCTCCATTAGCTGGCAGGAAGCCAGCGGTGACGCCAAAGAAATTACACAGAAGATATAATTACAGCTGGGCTCAATCAATACCAACAGGAACAGGGGAGTGAAAGAGGGAGATAAAAAAAAACCTGAGAGGGAAGTGGTTGAACTGTTTGAATGACTTAATGACAGACGTCATACCAGTAAATAGTTTGCATTAAATGAGCCCAACACTAGCAGTTTAGCAAAAAACAGGATAATTACATTATAGCTCCCATTCCAGATAGGACTGAAGAAATTATGCAGGAAGAAAATAGAACAGAGCAATCTGCACATGTTCAGGGCCGGATCACTCTGTTTCTTTGACTATCTGTACTCATGGATGGCACATCGCCTATTTTAATTCATATAAGTCAAAGTGACTCAAAACATTTAGCACACTGTGGCAAACTCTGTGTCCACTGGCTGCCTTTAAAAATCCATTTATCAGTGATGTCACATTGCACGGCCTTGTGTCTGGATGACATCAACCTGTCCTCTCTAATAAATTAACGTCCTTACTCTCTACATTATTCAAAAGCAAGCTGATTCTTAGCAAAGTGGACTTGGCAGCTTACTTGGACCACACTAGAAGACACAAAATTTCGTATATCCATCTTAAACCATTTCAAACTCCATATTAAAGCGATGGGAAAATGAAACACACTGTATTTGATATACTGTAGTAATTGTGATGTATGTGGCTTTAATGAGAGGTAACTCAGGTAAGCACAGCAACACAGTCTTCAGGCGTTTGAGGACCAAATGTTAGCCAGCTCTGGCCCACACTTTATTGTATATGGTCGCCAGATTTGGAAGAATCCGTGGGCTGATTTGGGCTGATGATTACATCCATTTAGCAGCACTCTGGCTGGCTTTGAGACCATGTTGGCACCCAGAACCAGACCAGAGTACCTGGACATAATTGAAACACATATCTGAAAAAACCCAAATAATAATCGAAATGCCTTCATTATAAATGTGTCCATTCTGATAATTGTTAAAAAGTTGTTCTGATTGTGACTGGCTACAATTAATCTCAGCTTGTTCAATCTATCAAATCAATGTAGAAAAGTAGTTTAGGATAGCTTCTCCTAACAGTGTGACCTTACTCCTCTTCTCACCGTGAATCATAACACTGATACTGTATGCTGTGGTTCACCTAGTCTGCGTTCACCTCACCATTAATTGGTGTTAGCTTCCAATTACGTCGGACTGTGGCATCACTGCGCAGGGAGAAGTTGAGTCGTCCTCCGTGCTGTGGCCCATCACTGTCCCGTGAGGCCAGCACCAGAGCTTGGTCCTCCCAGCGAGGCGTACACAGGTACTTCCAGGAATAGTCTCCAACCAGCACTGGACTGTTGTCGTTCACATCCAGGATTTGGACAGTCACCAGGGTGGATGCAGATAAGGAAGAGTTTCCTAAGATGAACGCAAGAGATGTGAAAAAAGATGTGGCTCCAAACAAATAGAGATGAGATGCTGCAGCTTCATTGCTTAGATCTGAATGATGTGTTTTTTTTCTGGATGATGGTACAGCAGCTCAGTACACTGTAACACAAGTCTTCACCTCGCCTAACCTCCTCTGCTGGTTGTTTTCTGTTCTCTTGCACCTGCTTTCTCTTGATGTCACTCTTCTGAAACTTTGTCTCTTCTTCCACATCTGTATTCTTAAGACTCTTTGTTTGTGTCTATAGATGTGTGTGTGTGTGTGTGTGTGTGCGTGTGTAAGTGCAGGCATGTGTGCTTTTGTGTGTGTGGGTCTTTTTTTCTGTGTTCTGTGAATAATTAGCAGGATGTGCAAATCAATCAATGCGATTTGGAGTTACATAAAGATAATTCATTGCAAAGAAAAATAAATTTGGACTAATGACTTGTCACATTTAAGAGAATATGTAGAGAAATCCACAGATCAAATCATATTATTAATATTTTCAAACCTTAGGTAACATGTAGGTTAATCAATAATTCACTGGAATAGAATATGTGCTTAAGCACATACCCCTTTCATCAAATAGTTGAGCGTTTTTTATAATTATGGAAGCGATCTTACTTCCATCCACTGCAATGACCTCCATGGTGTACGTGCTGTTCTCCTCTCTGTCCAAGGCCTGCACAGTCTTTAGTTCACCAGAATACTTTCCTATTGAAAAGTATTTCTTAGTGTCCCCTTGAAGAGAATATCTGTACAAGAAAACACGTGCAGCTCTGTAAAATTAGAACTGCAATAGTCCATGCCTCTGTCTCCCTGAATTGGTGAAGTAGATTATTATTCCTACAGCATTCATCAGCTCTTAGGCCTACCTGATTGGGTGAGAATCGGGGTCGTAACCTCGGATGGTGGCGATAACCCGTCCTGGTTCCTCGCCCTCTCTGACAGTCACCTCATAATGGCTTTGAGACAGGATTGGACCTTCGTTCACATCGTCAACATAGATGGAGACTGTTGCTGTGGACGCAGGCCCGTATCGGCCTCGGACCAGAGCCACTGGGTTCTGAGCACTGAGCACAAGGATGTACTCACTCTCACGCTCAAAGTCCAAGACCTGTGAAAACATACACACACAGGCGAAATTACACACACACACACACACACACACACAAAGGGATACAGGGACAAATATAGGTTAAGTGGGAAATTCATTATTTTTGATTGGGTGAACTGGTCCTTCAATAAATTACCAATGTACCTACTCAAGGTACAAAGAAATAATCATTATATAAAAATGTAGAACATCTCAGAGTTACAGCAATGAAATAAATGTGAGGGAAGTTGTTGAATTTCTGTGGAATCAATTACATTTTATAGGCACACTGAGAGTCAAACAACCACACGTTAAAGAAAAACAGCATGTTGTCTTTGCCAGCAGGACAAGGACACAGTACAGTCCCCAGTGTCCAGTCCCCTTATCTTACTCCCAAGGAAACTGGATTTACTGGCAGAGTTTTTCTGTATTTCCAATATGAACCAGTCACTGATCACAGGGAAATGAGCCAATTGATTCACTGTGTCACTAATGAAACATTTTCCATGATGATGCACTGAGAGCAACTGCTGTGTGACAATGCAATAAATGCCCCTGTATAAACTGGATACATTGTTTAGCAGATTTGTTTGACCATAGAAGATATATGAAATGATGTTGACATTGCAGGGTATTCAATATATAAATTCTTGATTGGAAAAGGGTGTAAAAATCACATAAAACATAGTTTTTTACTTCTGCTCTGGGATGTACTATATTTGGGTCCAAAGTTTTGCAGCAAAATTGGGAGTAGTAGATTTCAGGTGATAGGATTACTGTAATCTGGACGCTAAAAATAGTAACTGTGACCTGTTGACTTTGTTTGAAGGATTAAAAATGTAGTTTCATAGAGAGGGTATGGAAAGATTAACTGCAGTTATGATAATATTTACAGTGCAGTCAGAGTCCAACTGAAGGGAAAGGAATCATATCATTTTACCTTAATCGCTAATGTATTTGATGATTTTAATGTAATCTTCTGAATCCTGCCTTGATCTTGTACTTGCTGTCAGGTTTTACCCTTGAATGCATTCTGTCTGCCCATGACACAAGACAGTATTAAACCAGTGTTGCCTGACATCATGCTGCTCAGGCCAAGTGCGTCTCTGTTGCCAGGGAGAAGAAACGCAGACCTTGGAGGGAGCGTGAGTACTGCTGTTGACTGGAAGTGACGCATCAAACCACTCATTGTGTTATCAGTGCACCAGAACATGTGCATGGACTCTCTCGAGGCTATGGTCACTCATCTGAACCATTATATTACTCATTTCTTCACATGACGGTACTTTTGATATATTCTGGATATCTTTTACCCTAAAATATCAATTAGATATCAGCGAAACGTTTTATCAACCTTACCTCACTTTCACTGTTAATACCCAATATTTAAAGATCTCCAAAATGGGTATCTAAAACAAGTAACCATCAAATATTAACCTGATTGTTCTTTTATCTGTATGGTTGATCATTCAATATATTACACTAATTTTTATTTCAACCTGCAGTAACTGATCTTTTTGGCTACTAGGGGGAAGCGGAAACAAGCTGTAAACACAACACTAATATATTACCACCTTTTAAGTTGATAGGGCGAGCTTATTAGCAAACAGTTGCTTATTTATACAACCAGCAGATATGGAGCTTCATTAGCATTAACATCAACATCGTATTTCTGGCCACCTAATGAAGTCCAATATTCACTCTCCTTTTAGAACTGTTTTGCTCTCCACTGACTCTTGAGGAAAAATCTAGCTCTTTAGCTGCTCTTTAGCTGTTCCACTACGTTCACCAGCTAGTCACTAACTTTATCTGTTTGCCGTATGGTGCATGGTAGTGTGCAGGGGTTTTTTGATGCTTTTTCCCTGAAAACAACATTATAGGAGCGGTGAGTATGAACCCAACCAATAAAGTTGCAGACCAGAAAACTACTGAAAGATGGTAAAACGCTCTATAAAGCCAAGGGGAACTGCAGAGTGATAATTCTCTGTGGGTTAGTCGCTACGACTGAGCTCAAACAAAAACATGAATTATAGCTGCTTTAAATAATTGTACAACCATTACATGAGATACATTATTCCACATACCACAGCTGCCATTCTACATGTCGACTTTTCTGTCTATATAAAAGACTTTCGCCTCCTGATGATACTGAATTATCCTATTTCTTGATATAAATCTATGAAATCGAATACCTCCAGTCTTGCTGTCTTGTTCTCTATGGTGGGCAAATTCATGGCAATTCAAGAAACCATTTTGTTTGTTGAATCTGTTTGTTGAATCCTGTCTCCGTACAACACGCGACTTCCTGACCTGTGCTGCTGGCTCATTCGTTGTGAACGCAGTTATTCTGTCTCTTCACTCACTGCATCAATATGGAAGCCATATTACAGCTTTATAGCAGTTGTCTGAGTTAAAGTGAAGCACATAACACATCTATATGTAACAAATATCACATTCATGTGATTAAAGTTAACTACCAATAAAGTTACACCATTCTAACATCATTCTCATATGATTACATGTTCTTACATTACAATATTTGCACTTTCACACATTCAGTTAGTAATGGATGAATATGTATTAAGGGTTTATTTGGTGATAACTTTGAATTAATCAATTAACGGTAAATACGACATTAACATGATTGATTGAACTGTTACAAGCTCCAATTTACTTCAATTTCAAACGAAGTTTCATTTAATTTTTTCTCTAACAAAATGGTTTTACATTTGATTTAATATCTCCTCTTCATCCTGATTAGATTCTCCTCACTTCCCATGGTTCATCGTACATTTACCTCAGTCGGCAGCCTCCAGCCTGTGTGGTAAACTGCCATTAGTGTCTGCTCACACAATCTAATTATTCACTTGGGCTGTGAGCAGTGTGTAATTTCTAATAATGAAATGTGTCTGCCTTCTGGCGCTGACCTCACACTGTAACGCGATGAATTAAAGGATTTGCTCAAGTGCATTTTAATCCACTGGGGCTTTACTTGTGTAGGATTTAAGCTTTGATTTTTACCAAAGTACGCTAAATAAACAACAGTATCCATTCTAGTGACACAAAGTTAGATACAGTGATGTCTCACAAGGTCAATACAAGAGCTTTAAACACAGCTGCTCAAAGAGACAAGAATTTAATCTGCATAATATCATTTCTAAAAAACAGAAGTCCTCGCGCGTTAATCTGAAATAATACAAGATCCATTTTTAGCTTTCAGACATCTCCTGCTTTATCTCAACGGAGCATGTGCAACTCACAGTTCAATCACATTCATCAACTCCCACAGAGAGGTTGAAAATAATAGACTGTCTCCTGTCTGGCCCACTTACAGAGAGCAGACCATTAGAGTACACACACACACATCGAGAGAGACACACAATCATTCCCGCACGCATCCCTAAAACACCCTGCTGGATTATACGAGGCAGGCGAAGGGTGATGCCCCCCGGGGACAGGAGAGATTATTGGGCTAAAACATTCCATTGTCGTCTGGACTCTTTTTTTATTTGAGGCATGTGGGACTGAAGTATTGACGTATTGGAATATTCTTTTCCAACCTTTCTGTCGGTGCCTCACATGCACACACTGTGATATTGAAATCGTGCCCTCATAAAAATGACTTGAGTTATATGTGACTGCTATTTTGACACCGCCAGCTACTGAATGATCTCTTAGGACTGCACAGACACCAAGGACAGATACAAGCCATCATGCCAAAAATTGTCCTTGACATTAATATTTGTGCTCCTGAGAGGAGAAATGTGTCTGTACTCTCTCATACCCTAAACAGGACAAAGAAAAAATTTAACTTGTCAGTTTAATTTGGACCTTTTCTGATCTGAATCAGTTTTTTAAGCTAATCTAGGTATATGTGGTAAGTAATCGATATATAGGCGGTCACATGAGTGTGTACAGATGTTGGAGGATGGTTTGTGTCGTTTACCTTTGAAAGTACGAGTGAGACCTCGTTGGTCTGCTTGTCTGTCACTAATGTAAAGACCTCCTCCTCGTTTCCAGACTCTAAACGGTAGTCCACCTGCCAGCTGTCTCCTCCTCGAACATCTGCATCCCCTGCCAGCACAGCTGTTACAGTGGTGCCCACTGGAGCGTTCTCTGGGATGTGAAAGGGCCCATACTGATGGGGAGGAGACGGAAAAAGTATCATTACCCGGCAGAAACCATTCATTTGTCGACAATCACTCCCTATGTAAAAATGCACTGGAGTGTGCCCATGTATAGTAATACATTACAATAAAATTGTGTCTAATTAGCAATTTTTAATAGATTTCAGCTAACGTCAAGCACAGACAGGATGTTTACATCAGTAACAGGCTAATGTAAATTTTGCCCAAGACTTGTTGATGATGTTACAATTTTGTGGTCCGTCACAGATGACTGACTGTCGAATTTTCAGTTTCATGCGCTGCTGTGACAGTATGTGACTACATGTGAGTATATGCTTTGCCCCCTCTTGCCCTCCCGGTGTTAGCTAACCTTTATTCACACACCTCTGTGTGTTTAGACAGCCGTTTAATCTGCCACTCACAGATGTCCTCTAGTGAAGCAGCCATGCCTCTGATCTGGCTGCCCCATCCACAGGGTCGTTGAACCCAGCCCTGTCACCACTCGCCTACCACATCACCCCCTATAGCGCTGCCTTCACATCGCCATGGAAAAAGCTGCACTACTCAAGCGTGACCTGCTCAAGAGTATTTTCCACCTCTGTGTTTGTGTGTGTCTCTGAGTGTGTGTGTGTGTGTGTGTGTGTGTCGTGGCGATTATCTGAGCAAGTGTGCACAATTGTTTGTAACAGCTTAAAAACGAGCATTCAGTAAAGTTTGAAGGATAAGTGGTTAAAATCCTAAGGTGTCAATCGGATGGAGCAGGGACATAAAGAATACCATGAAGACAGATGTTACATCTAAAAATATATTGTACCACCTTTTATTAAGCCTGCATTCAACAATACTGTCTCCTGTTGATGGTCTGGGTATTCATGCCAAAGCTCTACAGTCAGTTTCCGTTGTTAAATTCAAAGGCAGTACCTTCTCTCCCTACTCAAAATAAAATGTTCCTTCACAGCTCACAATGTCCGTGCAGTCTTTCAGTGTCACTATGGTCTGACAGAGAGAACAGCCAGAGACCGGTTCCCCATTATCACAGCATGATGCCTCTCCCACGTAACTCCCAACGTTCATGGCTTTTCTCTCTATTATGCGGCACATGCGGGTGAAAAGTGAGGGGATTTTTTTGTAACTGCCTATCTTTAGCCTATTTTTCTTTCATACCAGCAGCTACGCCAAAATGAGGGAACCCACTGTCCCATTTTGTGCTGGGCCTGTGACGGCAGCATTGATGATGCCTTGCTCAACTGGATCACAACAAGATAAAAATAGATATCGGAGAGAGTTCCCAAAGACGTTTTATTATTGCAGATATAGCAAATATATAAAGGGCGGCTCAGGAGGTACAGCAGGTCGTCCATTCATCCCAGGGTGGGCGGTTCGATCCCCGGCTCCTCCCCCTCCATGTTTCAAAGTGTCCTTGAGCAAGACGCTGAACCCCGAGTTGCTCCCGATGGGCAGGCCAGCTGCCTTGCGTGGCAGCTCTGCCATCATCGGTGTGTGTGAATGGGTGAATGAGAGGCAACATTGTAAAGCGCTTTGTCCGGTAAGGTAGAAAAGCGCTATATAAATGCAGTCCATTTACCATTTTATCGTAAATGAGACTGCGATAGAAAATGAAAGCAAATAATTGTTCGGTTTACACAATATCTAATCTTTTAATTATGTTTTTGTGCATTTTATGCCTTTATTAGACAACTGAAAGTAGCGAGACTGCAGGGAATGAGGGGAGAGAGAGATGGGGAATGACATGGAGCACAGGTCCAGAGGTAAACAAGGGACGCTGGGCCATGGTTGCCGCCTTAACCCCTAGGCGACAGGGGGACCCCACAATTGCTCACCTTAAACAGACAAAATAATTTTGGGAGTATAGACTCAGGTAATATAGGCTTAAAGGTGGCTGTAAACAAGAAGTGGAGAAGATTATGCTGTGAGTGGTTTGAGAAATTTCTGTGGATGTTAATTTTGATTTTGATCTTATTTTCTACAGTGAAAACATCACCACAGAGAAGCTTCTGTAGGTGTTTTTGTTGTTTCCTTTGTCTGCTGTGAAAACCTGTCAGCCTTGGAATCTATTGTAACTAACACGAATACACTCTGACCACAGCTGCTGTTCTTCATGGAAAAAAAGAAAAAACTATAAACTTTTTACAGCCACCTTTCAAGCAGGGAGTGTATGTTTAAAATATTTTGGTTGGAGAGTCTCTGTAAGTACTCTCTTGTGCAGATTCAAACCAGTAAGAAATAAAGAGCCAGCTGATAGAGAAATTTCTGTGCAATTAATTCTTACATCATTTCTAACTCATTAATGGCATTGAATATCATTGTGTAGTCATGATGAAGATTTGACTATAAATAACTGAGTGGAAACTACTCTCCAAAGAAAGCTTTATCAGATTAAACTCTAAAAACACAGTCCACTTAGAGTACAAAGAACTGAATAAAACTCCTCCAGTAACATGGTGCCATCGCCATAAGCCTGAGATTAGAGGGCATATCTAGTTCCCCGCCAGGAAAATTAGATCAGTGACCTGCAGAGCGGATTCACAGTCCGCAGTCCAACAGCCACTGATGATGGCCTGTGATGTTTGGCCCGCCTCATGTCCTTAGCAGAACGTTGCATCAGAAGTGTGTGTCTGTTTGAGTGTGTGCTCTCATACCTCATGTTGGGAGAAGACTGGTGGGTTGTTGTTCTCATCCTGCACCGTCACGACCACAGTGCAGGAACTGTTTAGACCTGCCAGGAACATCATCACAGCTTAGTGACTCAGGGTCAGACCATCACACACATTAAGTATGCCGAAGAAACGGCAAGTACCTCATCTTGCCTCCATCACACCCTGATCCATGAGTCATGCAGACCACATCATCTGTCACCCCCAAGGTTAACATACATACATCCCCTGGAGGCTATAATGTAAACGAAGCTACTGACGCACTAGCTCACACAGCTAATAAACATTTGTCGTTTGTAACAATGTTATGTCCTTGGTACAGTCACGGCTTTGTAATTGTTTTCCATCATTGCTTTCTTTTCTCTCCTCTCGATTGGCACCTTAAACGTAATGTCCTTACAACAACTTGCAGCTTGATTGCTAACTATTTCTGGACACTGTGATTGGCCATGTTGTCCACGCCATCACCGGTTAAAACACAGGGATGGTGATGGGAAACCTAGCCCTGCTAAGTCTATTTCAGGGATGCACTATTTTCATACTAGAATACTTAATTTAGCTTTCTTCCACAAATTCGATTTTTCTGATTTGTGCGAGCCCTAAAAGTGAGCCAGGAGAACCAAAGCACAGCTACTGTGTCTGTTGACAGAATGTGTCTGTATTTGTCTACGTAACATAAGCATAGTGGGAGGAAGTTTTCAACCATTTTTGTTTGTGTACAAAGATATCCTCTGATATTTCATATACTTGATGAATTAAAGAAATCTGTCATAGATAACATTTGCACGAAGGTAAACTAGATATTAAAGTAAAATCACTTTACTTGATAATTTTACAGGATAGAAAGTGCAGCTATACTGTGATGATTTTTGTGTTTCTGAATAATTTGACTTTTACTTCCTAGAAATCAATAAAAACAAAACTGGCCTTCCAGTCATTCGATTAAAAAAATCTCTTATCTCCAATTTTCTATTCCTCTCAACATAATGTCAGCATTCAGCAACAGGAAACCAGTAGATAAAATTAAAGAAGTAAGTCACAGTTAAAATGGCATTTATGCCTTTTTATGAGACTTAGAGAAAAAAATCACAATATGAGGAAGGCTGTGTTTTGCATGGATCCAAAGTCACCTTTGGCATCCTCCGCAGTGATGGTGAGGGTGTATTGAGGCGCTGTGCCCTCCATACTGTCCGCTTGGACAGAGATGACCCCTGAGTCACGGTCCACTCTGAAGAGAGCACGAGGACTCTCTGGAATTTGTCCGACTAAACGGTAGAAGATCCGCACGTTGTCCGTCTTGGGATCGTCATTATCGGCTGCCTGCACTGTCAGGATTTCTGTCCCTGGAGAAAGATGCACCAGTAAAGAACAGTCAAGGTAGGTCCTCTGAAAGGCAAGAGCATCTAACCCATTTACAGTCATATGATCTCTTAAGTTACAATTTTTCTCCCAATTTTTGTTTTTCTTATTTTACATATTAAGTTTTTCAATAAGAATCTCAAACAACGTTCAGTGATCACTAAACACTTCAGACAGTTTTTCTGAGTCTCTATAATACAGCCAAAGAACCTAAAATGTTTTTGTCCCTGTAATAAGTTACAGTCACATAGCATATTGAAGGGGAATAAGGGGGAGGAAGGATAAAACAATAGCTTTCTCATTTAATCCTCACTCAGTGATTCCATTTAGATTAACAGATTGTCCTGTCTAATTCATTTCCCAGAATCAACCGTTTTAGAGCATCAACAAAAAAGCTTTTACAACACACCATGTGCTTTTTATGAACACGGGCAGAAGTGAGGGGGCTCTCTCCCGTGTCCTGGCTAAAATCCCAATTTGCTTTCACAAAAAGGTATCTGGCACTCTCGGCCCTTTCATCACTGTAACATCCCTTCCAGCCACTGTTTCCTTGACTTTGTTGTGAAACAATATTCCCATTATAGTGTAAATGTGACAATGGATTATTCAGAGGTCTCATTGTGTTGTTTTATGATGATCCCTAACTTCACCAGTAATTAGAAATTCAAGAAAGATGTTGACACTTTGTTGAGCATTCAGAGTAGATACAGTTTGCTAAAGTATTTTTTACATGGAAATATTGTGTCTATTGACAACATAACACGTTAGTGTTGCTTTGGATTTTAATTTAAAACAAGCAATAAATAAATATCCTGTTGTTTCAACAGTATTTTTACAAAACGTTACTCAAAAATCCTTTGAGACAGCTAAAATATATAAAAAGCTTTCAGTTACCTCGTGCAGCCAGTTCCTTGACCACAGTATGGTACTGTGCCTGTGGAAAGGTGGGTCTGTTATCATTGGCGTCGCCCACCATCACCCTCAACTCCACAGGCTTGGCAATCTCTCTGCCATCTGGACGCTCAACCACAATGCTGATCTGGAACTGACGAGGCAAAAAGAAGAAAGACAACGTTTGCCTCCAGAGTATTACAGAAACAGCATGGTTAGACATATCTGGCCAACTGGTTAGGCAGGTGTGGTGCCTTTACGTTGTGACCTCAGCTGTAGAACCTGTAGAGCATCACATTCATGGCACTTTTACATTTTTACATATAGTAGGCAATGAAAAAAAATAAGCTGGCCCTGCATTAGACTGGTAGACTGGTAACCAGTGCATTATCCCTTGCCCAATTGGATAGGATGCAATAGGGCTAAACAAAATGGATGGATGGATGAATGGATGGATGGATGGATAGATGGATGGATGGATGGAAGGATGGATGGGTGGATGGATGGGTGGATGGATGGATGGATGAATGGATGAATGGATGGATGGATGGATAGATGGATGGGTGGATGGATGGATGGATGGATGAATGGATGGATGGAAGTGAGAAATAATCTGCCTGAATAGGCATCTCTACGGTCATCATTCTGCACCTCTGGCAGGTGGGGACACAAAGTCGACAAATGGGAAAAGGCTCCATCAGCACCATCACTCAAGGAGAATACAGACTGATTGATGGAGCCGTATTCAAACAAGAGACGTTTGGTATTTAGTGGCTCTTTAACACGTCCACAGATTATCAATCATTTCAGGAGTGATGGCATGCATCTCCAACCTTTCAATCACTAGGGGTAGCAAAACAGCTAAAAGCTTATGTCTGCTCCACCTTTTCCTCTTTTTCTTCTGAGCGTACTTCCATTAACATTATGTACTTTTTAAAATGACTAATACACTTCAATGTCCTGAAAAGTGTAGTAGCACAAATATGAAGTTCAAGTTATCTTATCTTGTCTCTTATTCATGTCAACTACAGACTAAGCTAAAACCATAAGGCATCAGGCTAATAAGGCATTTTCAACCTTCCATTAAATGATGACTACTGAAGACAGAAAATGCAATGTGCTGGGAGCATGTGTTTAAACACTAATCCGATCCACTGATGTAGCTCAGGCTCTCTGTGTTGTTCTTTCGCCTCTTGAGCATTTGTGCCAGGATATACTGTTCAGTGAGCCATTCAAAGCTCTCAGGAACTTAAGTAGTGAGCAAAACTCAAGAGTAAAATGCAAACAAATTATCTTTAATTTGTAATCTTACCACAAATGATGATCCTTCTCTTAGCCTAAAGTGAACAAGATTTTAAATGAAGCTTTTAGCTTTATAGTCCTTGTCATAATACACTAATTGTTTTTTGCCACAGGCAGGATATGTTCATGTTTTTGGGTTGTTTCCATAATTACCTCTGTTCGGTTTAAAAATAGGCTGTGCTCAGCGTTGTTGCAATAACGTGTACCAGGGTCCCTTTAATTAAAAGATAATTAAGCTTTAAGTAATATTACCAAATTTAATGAAAATGAGAGTTTTCTTTTAGTGAACAACGTGAGATTTGTTTGGTGCCATCACAACATATTACATGTGATTCTGTTGGTTTTAATAGAGAGGATCTCTTAAGAATCAGAGAATAATGAGCTTTTAAAATAGAGAGAAAACTTTATATAAAGACTATAGGACAACTGCACTAAACAAACACAATATAACATAGAAATAAAGGCTTCTGTCTTTCATAAATGAACAGTGTAGCACCTACAGCCCTGATGTTTCAACACTTTAAACAGTAATCATAAACTGACATTTATTATTAGGTGCTGGAGGTGTTTAGCTTGTAGTTATACAGACCTGGTCTTGTGTCTCTCGGTCCAGAGGGGCGTTGAGATAAATGACTCCTTCTCTGCTGATGGTGAAGAGCATCTCTGGAAACTCCCCCTCCAGACTGTACTCTGCCTGACTTCCACTCCATTTGACCTACATAAACACACGAAATGTTATATATATAAATGTGGTAAACCAAAACATGATTAACATTTTGATGCCTTACCTTATTTTTTGCAATACAAATGTAGCATGAACAGGAAAATTATGATATATCAAGTATATAAAGTATAAACCTAGAAAGCTATTTGGCAGGGCATGCATGATGTATAAGTACAAAGCTAAGCTGCCATTTATTTACATGATAAGCAGCCAACCAAATGCACTGACAATGATGTGGAACAGAGAGCACAGCCAAAACTAACTATGCAGGCTGAAGGGGATTTTCCACTCTGCTTTACAGCCCTTGACAGAGAGCTGTGCAGTGGGGCTGAAAAGGCCCTAGTAGCCATCAAACAGCACCCAACAAGGAGAGGGGCCCAGCCGCAGCACAGCTGATGCACACCCAGGGCATATGTATCTCCTCAACACACTGTCACACACTCCTCCCTTGTTTTGGAGATGGCTGCCCAAACACTATGCTTTTGTATACACAAAGCCGCTTCACACAGCTGGCTGCCTCTCAGTGTTATGGTGTGTTTGTAGACCTCAAAACTTTGAAGAGATATGTTTAAAGTGCTGATTAATGATCACAGACTGCTCTATATAAAGTTCTACACAAAACATCTATGAAGTCATCTGTTTTGCCTCCGTCAGTCTTTGAGGTCACAGAGCACGTCCTGTCTCCCCCGATTGTTTTTGTGTTTGAGCTTCATCAAGAACATCTCATGTGTGCGTGTGCTTTTCTCCCGAGACACTGTGGGCTAGAGTGTAATCAGTTGCTGAATTAAGAGTGCAATGCCCTGTATTAAACAATCAGGAAATACTAAAATATCAGAGCTGAAACAATTTGGTGATCGCAAGAAAATTAATCTGCAACTACCCTGATAATAAATTATTCCTTTCAGTCCATTTTCAAGCAAAAATGTCAAACACCAGCTTCTCAAATATGTTGGAGGTTTGATGCCTTTCTTTGTCATTAAAAATAAACTAAATATCTTTAGGTTTTGGAGTGTTAGTTGGATAAAACAAGCAACTATAATGGCCATGTTTATCAAAACCAGTTAATAGATTCATTGATAATGTAAATAAGCATTAGTGGCAGCCCTATAAAATATAGATATGATATGATATTTATATTGACATGGTAAATATTGGATATCTTGAAGGGAACAGAGGCATTTTATATTGTTTGCAAGATCATCGGTATCCAAATCTAGAAATAACAGCTTATGTTGACTATAACAGATGACAGATAAACTTATATACGTATTTTGGATGGAAGTTCAGAACAAAAGTATTAGAGAGATAGAAACAAAGGGAGAGTTGTCTTGTTTGGGGTTTGAAACATTAAACCTGCAATATATGATTTTTTTTGGCCACTTGGGGGCAGCGTAAACAAGCAGTATCATCACCTTATAAAGTTGGGATGGTGAATAAGTTAGCAAACGAGAGTCAGGTGATAATTCTCTGTGGATTTGTCACTATGAGCGCCACCTTTCACATTACACACAGTCATGTGATCAATTGCTAACTTATGACTATAGCAGCTTTATTGTTGTTCACATCAACATGAGATCACCTCTGATGACAAATGTTAGCTGTAGCACCACACTGATACGAGTATCACTTATAATATCGAACACTGATGATGAGGCCATGACGAAGGCCTAGTGTGGCTCAAACTAATTCTGCGACAAATAATCAGATTTCATTTGACTGTGAAAACAGACAGTTCAACGCAGTTAAGAGCCTTGACTCATTCATTCACAGGCTCTGAGGCTTCTCTTCCACTCCAAAGTCTCAATAGATTGCATTACTGACTTCAAGTAGTTCTACTGATTGCATTACGTAATCAAAGTTTTAGGCAGGCAATCAGAAACATGAAATAGATAACAGATTGAAATTAACCTCCCTAGCCCCAGTGACGCAAAAGTGCTGATAACAAATGCCTGGATTTCATATTTTAAAATTACAGCCAGAGCTTGTTTTGATCTGATTGCAGAATCAGTCAAATTGATCACAACAGCAATCTCGACTTAGTTTTGTAACTGACTTTGACACAGAGATGGATGATGGCAGAAATGCACAAAGTGCGCTAAGCAGCAGATTGATCTGTCAAAATGTCGTCACAACGTGGACGATGTCAGCACAAGCAAAAGGCAACATTTGTTACAGAAGAGTGGATGTGGACATGACTGCTCCATTTATCTGAGACAGTAGGGGAGGTGAGATCCTTAGAGTGGGTCCTCAAACATGACTATCTCCGTATGTGTCATAACAGCGGTTAGTCTCACCACCTACAGAGCACAGCAGTACAATCACGCAGCGTGGGCGAGATGAGGCTTCCCCAAACTAAACATCCATGTTAAACTAATCCAGATTTGTGTGAATTAGATGCTAGATGGGGACAAATGGGACAGTGTAACTAAATGGTTTTCATGTCGATCAGTGATGGAACAATAGAGGCTTCATTTCTCACTCTCTTAACACATTTTTCATTAGAAATTAAAGAGGATACACTGAGGAAATCTGCTCTGTGAAATATTTTCACATGGCCTCATTTACATAGAGGCACAGATGCTATTCGCTGATATCAAAATTATGAAAATGAATTATCCTTTCAAAGTCACCAAGCTGCGTGTTATACAATTAGTTATTAGGCATTAAACTACAAGACAAAAAGATTTTTTTGTAGATCTGAACTGGCCTTTGAAAATATGAAAAAAAAAAAAAAATCACATGTGCCTACACTTGTGAATCCACACGTTTTCAGTGGGTGGAAGGGGCTGTTAGAACAGGAGAGATGAGAGGCTGAGGGCGAGTGTGGGGGAGGTGGGAGAAAACAGGAGGAAGGGGAGGTATTGTGATGTACCTACTGGGCACGGCAACTCTCCGAATCTGCACAATGCATTTAATTCAGCATCAGAATCAGCTCTACAAGCCTCTTTGTTTCCACTGTTCTCAGTAGTGAATGAATAAAGTTTCTGCCGTGTAGGCGTACATTCGTAAAAACTGCCACTGCTAGCTGATTTTATTTTCCACGTGTTACAAAACCTCTGAGGGCTTTTGAGTTATTTATAGACATGTAGCTGATATGGCTAATATTATAACAACCAAGAGGTTAGACAAGTCCAGGGACAGACACAAACACAGTGATATGTTACGAGACCCTGAGGGAAATGTTTAAACTGAATTTACATTACAGTACTGCAATAATGTAGGACAGTAGTGTTAACTCCTATAGACATTAAAACTGTCTCTTTTAACCGCAACTCAGAGCATTGATTGATGATCAGATATTATCAGGCGACACTTTTTAGAGTTGGTCCACAATGAAATAGTGACTGACTCTGTGGGCTTCTTTCTTTAGGGAGAGACTACATCCTAAATTTTATTTGAACACAGGATTTCCAACTTTAGATGTGAAAATGTGCCTATATCCTCATAAAATCACCATGGTTACTGTTGTAGCTTCCTTGGGGCTGTTCCGGTATTCAGTTCCAATTTCAAATTTCAACAAACTTTCTTGGCACATAGGGCTGCGACTAACAATTATTTTCATCATCAGCTGATGTGGCGAATTATTTTTCGATCAATCGATTATTCATTTGGTCTATAAAGTGCCAGAAAATAGTGAAAAATACTCATCACAGTTTTCCACAGTCTAAGATGAGGTCTTCAGATGTCTTGTTTTGTCCAACAAACAGTTCAAAACCCAAAGATATTCAGTTTATAATGATATAAAATAGAGAAAAGCAGCAAATCCTCATAACTGAGAAGCTGGAACCAGAGAATGTTTGGCATCTTTGCTTAAAAAATGACTTAAATAATTGATTGATCAAAATAGCTGCCAGTTAATTTTCTGTTGATGGATTAATCAATGAATTTGCCAAAGCAAGCTTCAAGGATACATAACAGTTAAAATATTAAGTAGACACGTATACCAATACATAAATTGAGTTGGCCCAGGATTTTTCTCTGTATGACATAAAATACTAAAATATCTACACTGAGCTGTACAATATGATTAAAATAACGTATGTGAAGTCTATTTTTGGGTGGATTTTGCCATTAAGCTGTTAGGTTTGTATAATACCCCTCAGAGTGGTGGTAGTGGTTGGTGGGTGGGAGAGTGAGTGATTATGGGAGTTAAAGTGACTCAGTCAGGAGGTAGCCTGAAAGGATCCATGGCATTTGAACAGCATCAATAATTCAGTATTTGGTCACTTAGTAGGACCCAAGAGGCACTAAAAACAGAAGCTGGCAACATGATGCCACTTTACTCCGTCCAGGCTATTGACAGAGTTTGTTTTATTGTAATATGATAGTTGACAGTTGACAGTTGGAACTGCATTAACAATAAAGTCAGCACTTACCCCAAGTTGTCTGCATGATTTATGGTAAAAATCAAATAAGTCAAAGTGGTTTTAATGGAGACGGGTGAAAACGCTTTACATGCTAATTCGGTGGATTTGTGATGTGATGTGAAGTGTTTCAGAGTGAATACATGTTGATCAGGGTTGCGCTGCCTCACCTGTGAGATGGGGATGGGGTAAGGGCCTGGGAGGTTCTCCTGAAGTCGTACAGGGTCGGGCGATGCCCAGGTGTTTCCAGTCACCTCCACAGTAACGATGCCAGTGGTGAAGAAAGCGTTTGCCTTCCCAGCCATGTCCTTCACCATCACTGAGAGCTTGTAACGGCCGCACATCTCTGGGTCCAGAGTGGAGGCTCCTGGTGGTCACGGTGGGATAGATGATACAAGAACATCTTATTTCAAAATGAATCTGTCTGTTTCGTTTCAGAATTAATCTCTTTTACAAAAACATCTACAGGATATATTGTGTTGTGTTTAATGACATGAGGAGCAAGTCTTGCAAAGGAAAATAATGAATTTAAAGAGACACAAAAAAGGAATAAATACATACAAACACTTGATGGCTTATAGAAACACAAAAATACTACAGAGAGACTATAACAGACTATATTTTCCCTCAGATAACTGAGACATTACATACATTGCCTGCTAAATTTAACATGTCCATACTTTTATAAGCCATCTGAGTGCTGTATTCATCACTTAATTTTCAATTTCTTGCTGAAATGGAAAAGAAATAACATAAACAGCCCACTAGAAAGGTAATCATAACCATCAGTTACAGCTGGCCTGAAAATAAAGTAGAAAATCAAGGAGGTAATTGTCAATTTTCACTGCTACTATGAAGCCTTGCGGAAACCAGCAGCAGCAGTGTGGGCCGGAAGGGACCGGCAAGCGTGAAAGTCATCCACCTCCTGCCGAGCCGTAACAAAGGGCAATACCAGAGCTACAGAAATAGCACCAGCATGCAGGACTTTACCGCATCCAGGGTAAGTATGTGTGTGTACGTGTATGTATGTCTGTTTGCCTAAAAGAAGTATTAATGGCCAACATATGTATCACATCTTAACATATTATTTGTATTTTATTTCATATATCACGTGCAGTAAGGCTGAATGTCAAGTAACTCTAGGCCTAACAAGATAAATGCTAGTTTTTCTTTGAAATATCTCATGTTTGGCTTTTACCGGATGTATCGTGAACCTTTTTCATTTCCATAAATTCAAGCTTTTCTCCCATTTTGATGAGATTTTAACCACTGCAATAAATGACTAACGAGTAACAAGTAAGACCTTTTAAAGAGAGGGTTCACATCTCCACATTGCTTCTCTTAGGGACCACCAGTCAGAGCTCCTCTTGACACATTCAAAAACTGTATTTAAGCCAGAGCTTGTTTCGAAATGAGCACTGCGTTTATTATTAGAGCCCTTCCAATACTGGAGTTTATATCGATAACAATATAATTAAGAAGTCTGATAACAATATATTGGCTGATATTCACTTTTTCCTTTTACATATATACATCAACAAACAAAATTTTGGATTAGTCCCTTAAATTTGTTTTTTTAAGAAATGTGACCAACATAGGTACTGAGCAGGATATTTTACATTTGAAAAATAAACTTGTCAGCGCTCTGTGGTACACAAACTATGTAATGGCAGCAGTGATTTTAAACTTCTACAAACTTGGGCATTTCTGTACTGCAATTTCTTGTAACTTATTGGCTGATATCGATATATCGGCAAAATGCTAATGGACTGTATTTATTATTTGTGGAAATGTTAGTGAAAACTAATGGGAAAAAAAACAAGACATAACTAAGTGGCTAACTAAGAATAGGCCTCTGAAGTTGCAGGGCTAAACTGGAGCATATGTGTGTTCTTGTATCAGAGGTGCAGTCACGTAGCTGGCCCTGCACTGTGAGCTCCCTGAAAAAAATATGCATTCCTAAACTTCCCTTTGAGGACAAACAAGGTATCACATTAACTTTCCCTAGAGTCACTAGTTGGGACTGACCTTCCTCAGTGAGGGAAACCTCTCCAGTGATGGAGTCGATGAAGAACATTTGGCTGGAGGGAATCCTGGGTGTCTGTTCCATGAGGCTGAAGCGCAGCTCAGCGTGGGCAGTGTTGCGGTCATCGCGGTCCAGCGCCTCCACCTGCATGAAGGGGATCCCTGAGAGACAAAGGTGGTGCAGAGTGAAAAATGTTGCCTTCTGTATCACAGACGTCACTCCCCACCACACACTCGAAGCACATTCACTTTCTCAATTCATACAGAAAAGGACAGAG
Organism: Oplegnathus fasciatus; assembly: GCA_003416845.1. Classification (NCBI taxonomy): domain Eukaryota; kingdom Metazoa; phylum Chordata; class Actinopteri; order Centrarchiformes; family Oplegnathidae; genus Oplegnathus; species Oplegnathus fasciatus. The sequence continues at coordinate 417,098 of NTHP01000027.1, forward strand.
CATGGATTGTACCAATCAGGAGGCATTAAACCAAAGATATACAAGCATTTGAAGTATGTGTTTGGTTTTGTATAAAGGTAAAAGTATATTGGTACTCAAGGTAAAAGATGATGCAGCTACAAAATGCCTGATTTGCACATAAGACAACATGCTGCAATAATATCATCAGCCATTATTAAGTAGTTTGAGAGCTGATTACCGTTGTGGGAATCAATCATTAATTTTTTAAGTGATAAGTAGCACATAAAACATGATGAAGTTGTTATTGTTAGCTACAACAAGCTAGCAGTACAGTAGTTTGTACAGTAGATCTTTAAGTCAGATATTTTTGTTGGGAGTTCTGCAGCTCCAGTTTTCATGTTTTACTGACAGTGGTTTTATCACCCATCTCTTCCAAGAACAGAGGACATTAATTAATTCAAATAAAATACATTTGGGGTACTGTATCTGAGCCGATGTGACTGCTAAGCCTTGTGACAGTTTGCAGAAAAGTCTTTTTTAGTGTAATCAAAATGTAACTAATCCAGTTTGCCATGTCATTAACTCATTTAATGCTGAGGTTACGGTTAAATTGTAGTTTCCTGGGATACATTAGGCATGTTAGACATTAGTCCATTGTTTGGGCAAAACTGAATGAGTTTTTGTATTCCATGTAGCAGGACTGACAGATGCGACACAGACTGAAAAAGGTTGTGCAACATGGACACATCAGAGCTCAAGGTTCTCGTACCTTTGAGGAGCCCGAGCTGCACGCTGCCTCTCATGCTCTCCCCTATGAAAGTGGGCACATTGTCGTTCTTATCGACGACACACACTTCGACAGTGAAGCTTTGACGGTGCTCTGATGTTCGGAAAGACACCTTCAGTACACACACAAACACATTCTGTAAGTATCTTTAAATACCACACTCTGGAATCGGCATGCATCCTTCTCATGAGCATCTAATGACAATCTAGAGTGATTCATTCTTCATACATTATTGAACATAAGCACATGAACCTCGTGATGAAGAAGTAAGAATGCATTTGTGACAACTCTTCATTAGCTGAGATATGTAGGGCAAATTACTATTACTATGATATGCGATGATACAATATGATATGTTACCTGCAGAGAGTAAGAAGGCTGTTTCTCTCTGTCCAGTGGTTTTAGAGCATACAGAAACTGTGCGTCAACTCCGAATATCCCCTCATCATCCCCTGTTACCACCAAGTCACTGTAATTACCTGGCAGGCTATGGAGCTGTACAGAGCAGAACAAAATTAATAAAACATCAGTTTGTGTTCCTGTCTAAAAGCAAGCCAAATGCACAAACAATAAAGTGTAGGAGGACTGGACAGGCAGGAGAGCAGCAGGGTAGTTACTGCGGCCATCAGTGATTTGATTTTAAACTGTATTTTAACAGGAAGTCCAATTGAGACTTGAGAAAAAAATCTAACTAAAACATTAACTATTTACAGTACATAAAGTATGATTAAAACATAAAATGAAGATGAGGTGAGAAACACACAAACTGAAAATACAAGCAAGACTGTTTCACATTTTGTATTTCAAGTAATGGGTGTGTTGCCAAAGCCTGATATAGCTTGTTCCTCTGGGCCATATACCTCCATTGTTATCTAAAAACTATTAAAAACACATTAGCGAGCCACACTGTTGCGCTCAGTGACATGTTGGCTACTGTAGTTTATTTTGAGTCAGTTCCACATACACCATCCTGCTGCTTTAAATACCTGCTAGCACATTAATGTGTATTAATCCACTGCTAAAGATAGTCCCCAAAATAACACTATTTACTGCTCCTTGAATGACGTTTGCTAAAAACTTAATTGCCCAGCTGCATTGTGAAATTACTGAGTTGTTTATAAATTACACCATATAGTTGTGACCTGTTTTTAAAGGTTTATGTCTTCAGTGGGAATAAATAGGCCTGGGGCTGAGTGCCACAGACAGGATATGGAAGTTAAAAAGTATTAAGAGATGGACAAACACATTGTTGGTTTTAGTCTTTTTAAGTGATTTGTTGATAGTAAGAAAACTATAGAATACTGTCCACTTTATCCATTAAATTTTCTTTTTGCCCGTAGTAGTACTTTCTACAAAATTGATCATTCAAGAAATTAAAATAGACTAGACAAGTGTAGCTCTCTCTGATGAACAGACGATAATGAAGAGCTTTTACCTTGAACAAATCTGCTGCAATTATTATGTCCCTTCCATTTATAAAATGGGGTTATTATGCAACTCCTCCATTCTGGCCATTAACAGGCTACCTGAAGAGCGTTAATGACACTCATTCCAACACAAAGACTGCTGAAAATATGACTATGTGTTATACAAGATGTGATGACGTCACAATACAACCAATTAAAGTGCCAGATACTCATGCTGTTGCACAATCCAGAGGATGTCTGAGTGACATGTACGAACAAAAAACCCCGCCTGCCACCCAGTTGGACTGAATGCAGAGGCTGGGTCTGATGTATGAAAAGCATTGTGAACACTCCAATTATAGTCGAGTGATGACGGCAGCATGCTCGTACATCTTAAACCTTAAGTGCAGATGGAAGAGAAAAAAAGAGACTTCTTTTAATGAATTCTGGCTTACTATCTACCTTCATTTTCTGCCTACAGAGCAATCATCTTCTTCCGTCGTCTTTTCACCACTAGCAGATGTTTTCATTTACCTGGTTTAATCTTGAAGGCATTTAGTAATTCAATGTTGAGTACTTCACAGTGGACTTTGCATTAAATCTAATTAAATACTGAAAGATCACGCTCATAAGCACGATTGTAGACCTTTCCAACAGTTATTGATGCTCATTTGCCAACTAGACTTAGAGTTGCTTTCAACCTGCATCTCAAATTACTATATTTATGAATATGACATATGAGAATAAAAACTCCTACTCCTACACTTAGATGTATATGCTCTAATCCCCATGCTTATAAGAATCACACGTCTCATTTCTTATCAGAAGGCTATGGGCGCAAGAAGAACATTCGTTTGATGAATTCCAGTAAGTTGAAATGCCTTACCTTAGCTAGATACCATGGGAAAATACCATCGTAGTTTTCAGGGACACCAATTTTGACATTTGCCCCAGAGCATGGTGCAAATGTGTAAAGTATCACCAACTGCAAAGCAAGATGTTAAGTGTGTCTTGGTGACATTGTTGATGCACTAATTTGCTCTTGTAAATGAACAAAGAATAACACTTCAGAATAAAAAACATCTTACAATGAGAGCTATGATGAGCATTGGTGCAGCTCCTCTGTCAGCCATGAGTCCCTGCAAATGTGGCATATTCACAGCATTTCAAACCACACATGGCCTCAGCCCAACAATCAACACAATTTCTGTCTCGTTACTGATTCACCACCATGGAATTCTTTCATACACAGATTTCACAGTTTTTAGATGTCCGACAGCCTGCATTTAAATGCGAAACCACCTACAAAGCCGTTTAAAAGCGACATCTGAGTCCCCACTACAGTCAGCAGCACAGACCAATAAAGCCACATTTGATTTGGAAGTTAAAGTTTTGTCTGTTCAGTCAAATCAAATCAAGTTGGATGCAAAGATTATGTCATTTCATTGGAGTTTCTGTCAAATATCTTTTGGATACAGCTGATTGATTGATAGCAATACCAAATCACAGGCTATGGTACAGTGTACAAGTAATGCCCCATGTTCTCCACTAACTCCAACTCAAGCTTTTAAAGTATAACAACAAACATTGGATGTACTGTAGCTCAGCAACAGCAGATGATGACAATGATAAAAGATGGCCAAAAAGTGCCATCAGTTAAGCAGCAACACTTATTAAACTATCCTCCCATTTCAAATAACAAGGTTTGTATCTTACCTTCTCCAAACGATGTGTGTGCTCCCTCTGAGAGCTGTGAGAGGTGTTTAAATTGGGTGGAAAAATTGCGTACTTGTACTCCTTCGGTGGATTAATGGTTAACACCTTCAGATAAACATGCTTAACTACCTTGTTTCCTTCCTGTAAAACCAATGGCCAGTGAGGTTCCATTCCACCGATACGATCAAATGAATATTCATGAGGAACATCTACTTCTTCTCTGTTGCATTCTGCTGAATACTTTGCTTTGGGAATAATGACAGAGAAGATTTTGTGTTTTGATTTTATATTTTATTGAAAAAAGGAAATCAACGTAAACAAAGAATTTCCAAATAATGTCAAGGTTCACAAGACTAATATAACTTATTGCTTTACTCATACATTCACAACCTGAATTCAGTGTTTTGGAACAACATAGAATAACAGAAGTTTTCTCTTATCTTTGACTAGTCCTCAGTAACTTGGACGAGGCACGAACCTGCGTACCACATTTCAAGTAAATATGACTCCAGATGACCTAGTATTGTGATCCTTTACTGTGTCTTTTAGGATAATGAGATGTATGTTGCATTCAGCATCATTCATGTTACAGTATATACATCAATCCCCTCCAATAAAGGAGCACAACAATAACCCAACAGCAAGGCAATCTTTGCAACTCATTCAAATAACAAGCCTCTGTGGATTTTTCATACATACTGATCATATTATGACAGCAACATGTTTAAGGCAAACAAAAAAACAATGAAATAAAATAAATGTTTGCAAAGCTTCATGCAGGTTATCACCATTATCATGATAATGATATCATTTTTATTAATTAAGTCCTTTCTTTGCTTTTGGTTGGTGTCTAAAAAATAAAAATATATTTCTGTACAGCTCTATTAGTCCTTTAGGGTTAGTGTTAAAACACACACAGCGTCTGGTCTTCAGAGGCCAAAGAAAAAATGTCCGTCTGTCCCATCTGTTCCTCAGAGAACTGTTAGGTCATGGCAGGACTTTGACTTCTGCCTGAAAGCCATCTTCTTGTTCTTGCGTGCGACCATGCGGCCCAGAAACCGCTTAGCCTTCTTGCCGATGCTCTCTCTACGCCTGCAGTTGGCCATGCGTCGTGCATTCTCCTCCTTGCTGTCTTTCCTCAAGCGGATCTGTCTGACGATGCCCTCGAATAGGTCCTGCACATTGTGGTGAAGGGATGCAGACGTCTCAATGAACTTGCAGTCGAATACCACTGCACAGGCACTTCCCTCTGCAATAAAGAACACATGGAGAAAGGAAAATTAGTACTCTGAGTAGATGTACATTAAGAAAACATTAAGGCAGAGGCTCAAGTAGATTAAGGCTGAAACCTGAAAATGGTAATCCTACATAGCATAAATTAGCCCTAAATGATAAAAGTTTTAAAACTCTGGCAGATAGCTTTAGTGGTATTTGAAAGTAGGCCTGGCCTGAACCTGAGCAGTCAAGTGAGAAATGTGGCCTGACCCCAACAAAGCCGGTCAAGCCCAACCAGTTCTGTCAGATTTCATCATGAAAAGCCTCAGGAATAGCTTTTAAGCTTCAAATGATAAATATTACATTTTTCAAAGTAACCAAACTTTATAACCTACTTCCCCTGAGCTTAAAATTTATATTAGTGTAACACATCACACATCTGTGGCACATTTTAGGTCCAAAAGTTAGTTAATCATACTGACTTACCATCTACAGACACCTCTCTGGACCGCACCAGGTCACTCTTGTTGCCCACAAGGATTATGGGAATGTTCTCTGACTGCCTGGCCCGGCGCAGCTGAATACGCAGCTCTGACGCCTTCTCAAAGCTGGATTTGTCTGTCACTGAATACACGATGATGTAGGCGTCTCCCATCCTCATGCACTGTTCCTTCAGCCACTGGCTGTTATCCTTCAGGAGAGAAACAGGTACCGAGTTCAGCATCATACATGGCTGATCCCATCTTTTCACTAATGTAATATCCACAAATCAATGTAAATGGACAAACATAAATAATCTATATAACCCACCTGTTCCCAGATGTCATACAACACAATGGACGACTCTTCTTCATCCACCACGATAGATCTGTCATAAGTGTTTCCTGAGGGGGAAAAAAGAAATATCATGTTACGCACTGACAGAGAGAAGCAAAGCATCTCTTATCTGAACAGTCGTGTTTGTTGTCAGTGTGTTGTTGCTTTTCCTCACACTGGTTTTAGCACTTTGTTTTTTTCTTTTGTAGCCTCCACATTGAAGCAGAAAGTTGATCACAGCCTGTGATCAAGCCATCACTGGCCTTTTATATTTTCCCTTCACATTATGCTATTGGATGCGTTTCTGACAGCTGTACTACTGAGGGCAGGGCTGGTGCCTCACTGTAGATGGAAATAGCAATAATCAATGCATGCACACTCTTGCCTGCAAAAATAAGAACCCAGTTTTTTTTCCTAATCCATCAGCTGAACTTTATCACTGTCACACATCACTCTGAATCACAGAGTTTATAAGGCTTCATGTGGCTTTTATGTAATTCTAAAAAAAATCCAAATCATCATGATTCTTAGATGCATTTTCATACTTGAGTGGTGTTTCTTTTTGAAGGCTAAGATAATTCAAAGAGTAGAAAGTGGCCGCTAAAGTTTTTATGCTTAATATCTCAGATCTGCACTTCATTCAGTGAGCCTCATACGCACAAGTTGGCAATATAATTGCATTTTGTATTGTTCAGTATTAAGTAGACTAAATTAACCTTTGACAGTACTAATTATCACGTGTCTTCATAGACAATGGACATCTTGAGTGTGTGTCCGTGTGTGGGGGTTGCAAGGGTTGATGACTCATCCTCAGCATCACCATTTACCTGCTTCATCGCAGTCGTGACCGGCATCCTCAACTCCTCCAAAGACGCGCGCCAGGCTGGACTTGCCGACGCCGTGCTCCCCGAGGAGGACCACCTTGTACACCTGGGACTCCGCTTCGCTGCCGGTGGAGATCACGGAGTCGGAGGAGTCCGACGCGCAGCTGCCCCGGTGCTGTTCGCTCGGGGAGTAGGACGTGCAGCGCAGGAGGTTGGACAGCTCGTCCGTTTGCCCCGTCTGCGGCATAGTGGCGCGCAGGTCCCGGTCGTCCACGGGCATGCTTCTCCGGTGTAGGTTTGGTAGATTCATGGGGAAGGGCATGCTTCCTCTTCTCTTGTCCATGTTCCGCAATTTGTCACCCTTGTTCAAAGTCATTGTGCGTATACCGAGGATCTGTGGATAGATGTAACGATGCGTAAATGTGTGATCTTATGTTCACATTTAAATAAGCCTCAAAGAAAAGTGTAAAAGTGTATGTACAGCGGTGCAGTGAAGGATAATGTCACAGTTTAACATCAATGTAAGTCATGTTGTAAAATTAAAACATATATTAGGCTGAGTAGCCTACAATTAAGCAAATATCAAATCTTTTTTTCTGTCTTGGCCGCGTTTATACAAATCTACTCAACATAAAAACGCAAAATAAAACTAAAGCTTAACATGTCCCATCAGTATTAAAGACACTTACTCGGTGCTGGCAATAAAATCCAACGATGGCAATCCAATAATCCTTGGTTTGAAGAGTTGCTGTAGCCCGAAAAAGCGGTTTCGCTTGAGTCTGATCCGAGTCGCTGCTCAGCCTATTTATATGGGACCGGGAGTGACGTCGCCAGGGATTCGCCCCAGAGAATCACGTCTCCGCTTATTATAGTGGTGCGTAACGGTAACATCATACAGAGGAGGGGGTGTATGACTGGAAGAGCTGAGGAATCTCCCTTCCGCATCGCCAAATGGAGAGCTCACCTCTGAGGGGGCGGCCAGAGATGAATCCTTGAAGAGGGAAAGCCCACTTAAAGCCGGAGCGATATAAATATTTAACATTAATTTAGGAGATAAATTTAGAGATTGTGAAAGGATTTCCGCGTGATGCAAGATGTGAAGGTGTATTAGGGCGCAATGCATACACCAGATGCACGCTGTTGTAGAAATATGGTCGCTTGTCTTACTTAAATTGATGATCAGTTTTGAGCTTCATGGTCACTGCAAGGTGGAGGTAATTTCAATAAATTAGGCCTACATAATATCATGGGGGTTTCATTTTAATGTGAATGGGTTGCTCACACAATAAATGCAAAGGGGTATCTGGGTAAACTTAAACGAAAAAAAAAGCATTATAACATGCGAAATATTTGTTTTGGATTCCGTAGTCTGTGACGGCCATAATGTAACATCACACTTGAATTCATTTTTGTGCATATATGCAAAAAAATAAATACTTAAATTCGGCAGTGAAAATGCCATGAACTCATAAAAATTCTACACACGGTGGCATTCATTTATCACGCATCCTTTGCCTTCCACCCACCCACCCAACCCACCCACTGTCTGAAAAATGAAGGCTGCAGCCACAAAAGCTCAATTCCTTGCATCTGCAGTTGTAATTCCTCACAGCTGACAGGCCTGACCTACAGCAATAATGTCTGGTTTTACTGAATCACGCCTTAGTTGGATAATGCAAAATGCTTTCAATTTAAAATATCTAGGCTATGTAACACATTAATAGAGGCAATTCTCGTTATGTTGTCCTAATGGAGATCAAATTATTGCAGGTCAGTTTTCTCTATTTTACTTCTGCATGGGCTTTTACATTTAATCTCGCATCCAGCATGTTTTACATACATTTTCTCACACACAATGTAACACTCATAATGATGTACTGTACGGGCAGAATTTCATTTCCCAGTTTATATATGATAGACTCTGCATGATGTGTTGCTGCCCCCCTGTGGCTTCGGCTCTTGTATTACAGTTGAACCTTTTGAACTCGTGTCCAACATAATAATGTATTTTTTGCTTTGTCCCTAAGTGGGAAAGGTCAATAGATGAACAATAAAATAATAAACAAACAAATAGTCGTGGTATATTAATGCCATTGATGTCAGTAATTTTTTTTCTAAATCGATTTACTACTTATTTCAGAAGCTCTTTTCAAAATTTTACAATTCTTGTCCACCACATTAACCTCACACAGTTCACATACAATTTCTCTTGCTCCTTTGGCGCAAATCTGGATTGAATGCAATTTTCTCAGTCCCCATCCTGGGGTCCATTTCTGTTAATTGATTATTAATTCAGATCTGTATCCACATAAAATATCTAAATTTAAGGATTGTGTGGACACGTGTGGTAACAGCTCGTGGAAATACTTTTGGAAATATTACACACAGTATGTGAGAATTATGACCACACACTTTCACCCAAAAGTCAGATCATATTTTGGTCAAACACGGCTTATTCCGCATGTTTGCAGGCAACCAATCACTGCTAATGTGGGCCACCTTCGATGTGAGCGTTCCCAAAGTGCAACATCAGAGGTAGTGGCAATATTTTTCCCCTTAATCCACTGCAAAATGTGTGTTTCCATTGTCATCTTTGGTGTGTCATTTCTACAATGAAATAAACGTGTGAGTGGTACATATATACAGCACAGCTACCTTAACTGAAATAACCTGGATGAGACAGTGAAGGCCCATCACAGCTGACAATATTCACATTCAGGGCTGCTTCTGCTGCTGTAAATTATTCTTAAAATGGAAATTATGTCACCACCTAATGGCCATGATAAATACAATGAAGTGAATATAAATTATAGCCCGACCGATACTGGATTTTTGAGGCTGATACTGATATTGATATATGGGAGAAATCTGATAACAATATATTGGCCAATAGTTTTTTTTTTTAAACACAAAACATAAACAACAATCTTGAGATAGATCTCTCAGATTTTTTTTTTTACATACAGAGTGGTACATTACATTACATTTATTTAGCTGACACTTTTATTCAATGCGACTTACAATAAGTGCATGTATATACATTACAATACATGTCAACCATGTAGATACATTTATCAGTTATACAGTTGAAAAATCAACTTTCTACATATCCTAAAACCTAGTTTGGCATTTCTGTACTGCAATTTCTTGTTAGTTATCAGCTGACATGTCCACCGATATCGATATATCTGCGATTAGCTATTATCAGCCGATTATATCAATGTGGTCAATTCAGCGATCAGTCTATGTCTAATATAGATAACATACTTAGACTAAGATAAAAGTTATTTACATTTGGTCATTTTCAAAAATGCCAGTGTTAGCAGGCTAGCTACATTATAGCTGCTGGTTGTTTGCCCTGAACACCGACTGGCAGCTTTTTGTAAACTAATCACGATGTCAACAGTCATGGTTAAGCACACAGGTGAAGTACATGTAACTGTACAAGTAAATGTTCATATTTTGTTGAATAATCCTTACTGACCATTTCTATATGACACATGACACACATGAACAATATACAGTAAATTACCTTGGTGAAGCTTATGCACATTTTCTACTATGACTTTGCCAAACGTGTCAATTCAAATTTGGGTAATTTTGGAGCTGTAATTTCTAGTAGTGGTATACTGGATTAAATTGTATTATATGAGGGTGTATTTACATTATAATCAATTGCTCAAATGGCCTCTAGGGGGTAGTAAAAACAAGTATCTTGTTGTGTAAAGCTGCAGATGAAGAATATATTCCTTTTTTATGTATTTATACTTTATACTTAGGGCGTCCGGGCCAAGCAGCAGCACAGCAGTGCCAGAGTTGGTCCCAGTCACCGTTGATGTCTGTGCACTGTGGGCTGTCCTGGTTTGAACTTCATTTAGAGTCATTTCAATATGCTGTAATGGCCAGATGGTCTGGTCAGCAACACCCACATAAGGAAACCGGAAGTCAGCCCTTTAAGGTGACATTGCGCATGCGCCTGCCTCTCGTGTGTTCGACCTCTACTACAAACCGGTGAGAGCTAACCTCCTGTCACAAACTGTGTTTGAGTTGAATATAAAACTGTGACGCTTCTGTGTAAGTCGGGATCTTTGAAGCTCTGTTAACCACCGCACTGCTCAGCTCTTCTGATTTCCGACTAGCTCGTTTTTAGCGACATTGTTCGGTTTGCAGCTAATCTTGACCTTACTTGTGTGTCCACTTAACTTTGCACACTCTGTTCTTTCTTACGTAGCAAACTACCAACAGAGTCAAGCAACTGAAGTTGTTAATTGTCGTGTTTCATGTATTTCTTTCTCGCAGACACTGAATCAACGCCAGCTCCTTTGGTTGACCTGACCACTACGTCCCTTCGTAATGTATGCCTGTGCTAAGTTCGTCTCCACGCCCTCTCTGGTGAGTCTACATGAATGAATGGAGATAACAGTTACATGTACTTCACCTGTGTGCTTAACCATGACTGTTGACATCGTGATTAGTTTACAAAAAGCTGCCAGTCGGTGTTCAGGGCAAACAACC
>NTHP01000027.1:429153-455767 GCA_003416845.1 Oplegnathus fasciatus
TATATATATATATATAGATAGATAGATAGATAGATAGATAGATAGATAGATAGATAGATAGATATATGTGATTTTGTACTGTTTTGTTTTGTACTAACCTTACTTACTTTTTGTATTTCAGACTGCTTCACTCCTGGCACCACAGAGTATTGTAGCCTCCCAGCAGCAGGTGGCGGTCCGGGGATTCCAGACTAGCGCCGTGAGCCGTGACATCGACACTGCTGCAAAGTTCATTGGAGCAGGAGCTGCCACTGTTGGAGTGGCTGGATCTGGAGCTGGAATTGGAACTGTGTTCGGTAGCCTCATCATTGGATATGCCAGGTAAACACAACGTCTGTCATTGAAGGATATTTCTTTACATCTCCACCAAGGAGGGAATGTTGCATGTAACTATGAAACTAACAGAGGATTTCAATGTGTACATGGTCAATGTGAAAGGAATGATGTCTTTGGGTGTATGAATATATTAAGAGAATTATTCAACATTGTGTACTGCCTCATTGCCTTCCAGTTATTGATAGAATTATTTGGTCGCATGTATTAAGTCCTTCATAGGGAACCTTGGAAAACACTGGGATTGTCGGCTCACTGAAATGTCTTGACAAAACCTTGTACCTCCAATTTGTCTCAGCTGCCTCTCTCTTTCTCAACAGGAACCCCTCTCTGAAGCAGCAGCTGTTCTCTTACGCCATCTTGGGTTTCGCTCTGTCTGAAGCTATGGGTCTTTTCTGTCTGATGGTTGCATTCCTTATTCTGTTCGCCATGTAAATCTGTTAGACATTTGCAATAAAAGGATACATCACAATGTTAACTAGAGGTTCGAGATGCCCTTGAATGGTACGATGATTTCAGCTTATCGTGCTACACATTCTTGATCATTGGTGTTTCTTAAAAGATTGTGAACCCACTGATGTATGAAACTTTGGCAAACCCCATTGTTAATGGTGGTTTTGCCATTATATTGTATATTTAAGTAGTCAAATGTTTTTGTTAACAAACATGCAACCAATAACAGAATTAAAATGGTTAATTCATTGTGTGTGTACATTTGTGAATGGTAGTGGGTTTTTTATGTTTGGGTTATTTTTGTATGTTGATTTAGATTCAAAAAGGCAGTGGCACTGTGTTTCTCATGAAATAATGGTATGCTACACAAAATGTAGAAAAATTCAAACTACTTTTTTAACTAGCTGTGACGCAGCTTTACAGAATATTTTTCCCATTTTTAACAGTCCCATTTAATTTACTACATAGCTCAAATTTTAAGATCACCTGTTATCTTTATTTATGTTTAAAGCTAAAGTAGACCCACAATAATTGTCAAATTTAGTTAATCTGACTACTTCAAAGTACCGGCTAGCTAACGTTAGCTAGCTCAATTAGAATTAACGTTGGCCCCTGCCGTGACCCCAGTAAGGTGAAGTTAACAGCTAGCAAGTACAATTATGTCACATAGCGTTTTCTACATAAACCTAAAGGTAAACATGAAACTTTTATTTCTTTCACCCGTTGTCCAGCTGTGGGTTGTATCTTCAAACGGTGTTTTCGTGATTTCCAGAGGTGACCGCTACAAGGGTTACCTGCCCGGAACTCTGAAGGGTTTGCCCGGAGCGAAACTAACGGTTGAATCCGGTCTTTCCAACGGGTTTAACGTAGATCAAGTCTAGCAGAGTGGCGCGACATGTTATTCCGGGAAGATTATCTGTGGGATCACAAAAATGTGTTCGAAGATGTTGAAGTACGTGTGGAAAAGTAACATTGTGACTTTAGGGTATGCGTTGGGGAAACAATGCGACCGATTCACCGATTCAATCGGCAAAAGATAAATATTTATAACGCCAACAGCGGCACTGCTTCTTTTTCCAGTCAGTGGTTTGAATAGGCATAAACGAAGGGTGGGTGTGTAATATACAAACCATTCAAATAATGCCGAGGAAAAAAATAATCAGTTTGTCAGGTGGAACTAAAGAAACACAGTCAGAGTTGAGGGAGGACGGATTTGAGTAACGTACGCGTCCCCGAGGTTAATGAAAGAAACTCAACAGTTATGAAAATATATTCGGACATGTCAGTTCGGCAGCAGAGATAGAGAAGCGAATGTCTAAATACATGTTGTCAATACATCAGGTTCACAGTACGTGGAGGATAATTTGCTTTAACACTCACAAGCTACCGCCGACACCTCTGTGGTGGTTGTGGTCGTGTCACTGTCACTCGGGTCCGGAGGTTGTTTCACAACTGAACGAGCAAAAAGGAGCCCCCAATAACAACCAGGTAAACAAACTTTAGGGGATGCTTTTGGAGAGAGCATTGCTTGTATATTGTCTGGTTTTGGAAGCAGTTGGCTGTCTTTATTGGCAGCCATGTTCTGTCAAAGGTCCTGTCAACTTACACATTTTACATCTTTAGCTCACTAATCTTCACTTTTTTTAACAGCCCGTTGTTACTAACTCGGCTGGAGTTTAGTACCGACTGTTTGGTTTGAGTATTAGCTTGATAAAACCTCAGTAGTTTTTGAAAGTTTGGCCAAATTTGTTCGTCAGGGGGGAAAAGAAGCTTAACTTCTTGTATTTACTGTCGACAGTAATAGCCACCGGAAATGGAAAAAGGGGGCGGGTCGCATAGGGTCCATAGTAATACTGTATGATATGAAAATAACCAACTGCTTCTCTTTTGGCCCAGTTGCAGTAGGTCATTTAATTTCACATGGCTTATGGAGCTCTGGTGTACATTTAGCCATTTAAGATCTATAACTACATATACCTACAGTCCTTCCCACACTTACACTAAATATCCACCAGGGGTAGCGAGTGTACAACACACTAGTCAGCTGTTTTTTTTCAGCCTCAGTTCAGGAACTTAAAGGCTAAATCCACTTTAAACTAGAATCTTACTCTTCCGGTGGTTTTGGTCAGTAAACTGGAAATAAGCTGGAATATTTCAACAGGTGATACTTTTTGGATTTGGTCAATTTCCTTGATGTTTACTCTTGATATTTAGGTCAAACTTATTTTGACATGAATAGCACTCACAGCTTTGAATCAGAAAATGTCCCAGTACAGCTAACCCAAGTGCTATCAGAGTTTACTTTAAAGATGCAGCCATATTTTGTGCCTCTCTAGGATTTATCTTTACTAAACGTCTGTTTGTAACAGGTAACAAAAAGGCGCAAAAAAGAAAGATCTTCATGTCAATCAGTACTGGACCGCTTTGACCAGCAGTACAGTCAGGAACTTGGAGACTTGTGGGCATCTGCAAGGTAAATTTTGTCTGAAATAATTATTGCAGCTTACACACTGACAGCGTTTGTACCCTTCCGTCATTGGGATTGCTTTTCTCCTGCAGAGCAGTGCTCCTGGACCCTCACTCTTGGCAGTATGGGGTCATGCTCAACCGCTTCAGCGCTGTGACAGACATCACACAGATTCTCCAATCACAGGGCTTTTCCACATTGCTGCCGCAAACAGACGTGTCTACGTTGCTTTGTAATGGCCCCTCAAGGGTGTCAAATTCTAAGTACCAATCAGGAAAAGACTCTCTATTGTCACCTCACTACATCTCCAAGTGCCCTCCTAATGACTCCCACCTCCAACCTGACAGCACCTCTCATGCGCTCAGTCAGGACCTTCAATCAGAGCCTTCGCTCAGTTTGCCCCGTCCTTCATTACAGTGTTACATCCACCCATATCCAGTGCGGTTTCCCTCTCAGGCTCACAGGCCTGGCCAGCTGAAGCAGTACTACCTCCTGAATGCTGCCTCCCTGCTTCCAGTGCTGGCTTTGCAAGTCAGAGATGGGGAGAAGGTTTTGGATCTTTGCTCTGCCCCTGGGGGCAAAGCCTTGGCCATAATGCAGTGTGCCACCCCAGGTAAAACAAGTATTTTTAATGGACTTTGAAAACTTTTATTTGATTTTATTTCTATCATGCAAAGAAGTATAAGATTGTGGATTTAGTACAGTTTTTAAAACGAAGCAGTAGAGGATAAAAGAAGGCTAATATAATGTATACACTGCTGAGTGTATACATGAAGCTATAATTTTGCAATAAAATGTTAGATATTAGCATTTGGTATTCATACTACTCAATATTAAATTTATTTATCAACTCATATAGTTAAATTATCCCAAATCGTAACTTACTGTATTAGTAAAGGGATGTTGACAGCATACCAAATTACTTTTTCCAGGATATGGTGTTTGAAAACAAGAGCTGTTCACAAAAACATCCTGTTGAAATGTGTTGGGCTTTGTTTTTAAATATTAAAAGCGCACTTTGCATGTAAGTTGCTGCAGTAGAATCTAAGGAATATTTTTGTCTGCTGTGAATAGCCTATTTGCATTGAGTAATGTTGCCCTGTGTTATGTTCCAGCACTTGTCTGCTGTAATGAACCAGACCCTCACAGACGGGACTGGCTGGCCAAAACCCTGGAGTCTTTTCTGCCTCATTCACTAAACAGCAGAGTGATTGTGTCTGCACAAGATGGACGGTCTTTTGGGCAGAGTGAAGCGGGAACATATGACAAGGTGGGGAGAGTCATGTTTATGGCAGCATGTGATTGAATTTTGCTGCAGTGTCCAACAAATTGAGGTGTCACACTTCTTTTTCAAGGCCACGGTTAGAAATGACTGAGAACAGCAAGCCTTTGAACAGAAGCTAATAAGCCCAGCGGGAAAGAAGAAAACCGTTTATTCAAAATAGGAGCCAAGAAGAGGCAGACAAATGGCTGGGAGGAATCAAAGGACTCAAAGTGACTGATAATGGAACAAAATATTGAAAAAAAGGAAAGCTCAGAATGAAAAGGTTGAGAGTAAGACACAGTGTGAACAAAGACTGAAAGTTAATAGAGTAGTGCAAACAGACTGCACAGATTCAAGCTCTACTGTGGCAGTGATATGGCTTTGTAAAATCTGCATAAAGGACAGATTTGTGGGAAGATTCTCAGCTGAGGTGTAAAGTTTCAGAGGCAGTCAATGTTTTACTTAATTTTCTACACGGAGTAATAAGGGACAAATGTGATTCTGGGATTATTTCTTTAGACTGACTGACCATAATTTGTCCTTTGACGATTCAGGTGCTGTAGGTAAAATATAACGTACTTGTTTTATAGACCTCCAGCATTTGTCTTTATGCCTGCTTTTACCTTCATTAACTATTCAATTTTCTTACTCCTTCACTTTTGCCTTGCTTCTTTGACCCTTTATGTCTGTCACTGCCATTACACTCTTGGACTCAGACTCACATTTCTTGCTCTCTCTATTGCAGGTTTTAGTCGACGCTCCATGTTCCAATGACAGGAGCTGGTTGTATTCTTGCAGCAGCCAGCAGGGGGAACAGAGACTGAAGGAAAGAGCCAGGCTGCCTGCGCTCCAGGCTCAACTGCTAAGGTAAGCCCCATCCCCAACCTAAATAGATGTCTGCAATATTGTAATTAAGTGGAATTTCTAACTGCATAATCACTTGTTTTGGTTCAGGCAAGGAATTGTAAAATATTTGCCCGGGTTTTAAATGATACACAAAATAATGTAAACACTATATGAAAAAGAGGTTTAATTAATCACAATTACAAACAATTACATTAGATTGACTGGCAATTAGTGTAATTGGTCAGGAATAATAAAGGTCTGGCAGTCAGCTCTTTACCATGTGAACAGAAAACAACTTAAGTATCATATGTGGTCAAATTGCAGTTGAACCTGTAAGAAAATAACAAAATTATTTAGTGTGTTGAGGGAGGAGAAACTCGACATGTATATGACTGACATATACAGTATATAAGGGGTCACAATTAGTATGCAACTAAATATTTTCCAGCTTTGCAGCAGTGTTTGAAATGGTAATTTAGTCCCTTGCCATGAAGTGCAGTATTTGTCTTCTCCCTGCAGGTCAGCACTGTCGGCGGTGCGTCCAGGGGGCGTCGTGGTGTATTCCACTTGCACACTGTCCAGCTCTGAGAACTACGCTGTGGTCGAGACAGTGCTGAATGACTGTCCTGAGGCTGAACCTGAAGACCTGTGGGAGGAGATTGCCGTTCCTCTATCAAAATACTTTGTATTTAGTCCTGGTCACCCTGGTCACGGGCTGACACTTCACAAGCCGTCTCTGCAGCCTCAGACAGGCTCTGTGTCCTCTTATCACCACAGACTCGGCATTTTAGCAGTTCCTCAGCCCGGCAAGACCTGGGGACCCATGTTTTTGTCTCGGATTAGAAGGAGGAAGTAGTGTTTATCCTCCTGTGCAGAAAAGATATGTGGAAACAAATGGCTGTTAAGATGCAAAAGTACCTCATGGAACTGGCTTGTAACTCTCTCATACAAACGTACTAATTCACATTTAGCACACTGCAAACTCTACACACTGCCAACCTGTCCCCCTTATAGAGGAGGAAAGTAACAGCAGCGGTAGTTTAGACAGGCAGGCGTGAACATGTCGATGTCACCACGTGCAGGCAAAGAAAGTCATAACTTGCATTTTTAACACTTGGCCACCTGCCGCTGCAGTTTTTGTTGTTCAAAGCAGCTGTTCTTTGTGGGTGTGGGTGTGTTGCTTGAGATTTTACATTTAACACTCACATCATTCACACTTACCTCCAGTAATCTCCATCAAAAATACACCTTAAACAACCTACATTTATTTAAAGTGGCTATAATCAATATTTTTATGATAACAATTAATCAAATGACAATGTGAAAACAGGAACTGTGAAAGGAGTCGCTCGTAGTGATGAACCTACAGAGAATTATCACCCAAATCTGCAGCTCCCCTCAGCTTTACGGAGCTTTATAGCAAGTTTCATCTTCTCGCTTAGCTCTCCGTCCTGCAACTTTACTGTTTTGGTTCACTCTCACGGCTCTCATAATGTCGTTTTCGGGCCGCAGCAGGCAGCTGTTTTCAGCGAAAGAGCTTTAAGTGGAGCATTTAGCAGCTAAGGAGCCAGATATTTCCCTCAGGAGTTGGTAGAGACCAAACACAGTGCTAAAACAGGGTGAATATAGGACTTACATTTGCCAGGTGGACAGAAACATGGCTCCAAATGAGTGATAATGTTGCTCTGTAACTGCTGGAGGTGTAAATAAGCAACTGTTTGCTAACAAGTTCACCGTATCAACTTAAAAGGTGATAATATGTCGATGTTGTGTTCACAACTTTTTTCCGCCGCCTCCAAGTGGCCCAAAAATCAATAATTGCAGGTCTAATTGTTTTCTTCCTTTTTATTTATTGTTTATTATTATTATTTATCACTTATTGTTTACAGCCACTACGGAAACTACTGACACTGCAGATATACAATTAGATGATATCGACTGAGCATGTTTTTTAAGTGCTTCATATTAATAAAACTGTGTCCAGGTTGTATAATAAAATTGATAATACCATAAGACTGCGACATTCTACGATGTGAGATTGTAACATTAAAAATTCATTCACAGTTTATTCTATTAGGAGCGAGTGCTTATGTTGAGAGTTTTATTTCAGTTTGTGTGCGTTTTAGTTCCTAAATACTCTTTGAGTGGTAGTTAGAGAACGAGAGAAGACATTACAAGACTTAGCTCCACAGACGCTCGCATTCAGAGTCTCCGTCTTCAAAGCCAAAGTCAGTAAATCAGGTTGCACTCATTAAATTTTGATTGCCTCTTGACTTGAGTCACCACTGAATCTTTTAAAAGTTTCAATCTGAACACCCATGGATGATATGTTTATTGGCCTATGTTTGTTTTTAAATATTTGAAGAGCCGTAACACTATGTGCAATGTTTTCAGACTTCACATACTTAACAGGAGGCTAAAAGTTCCCTGTCTGAGAGATTAGTTTAATAACGGGGAAGAGCAATAATGATATAATTAACACACAGTTTCTCTTTCTTCATTCCTGCTATTCCTTCCCTGCATTGTCCTCCTCTGAATTAACACGTGCTGGAAGTCGCGCTAAAAGTAATCTTACATCTGTTATCGTACCTCCCCTCAGTGTGATTGAGAAGGCAGTATCATCTCTTACAGTGGCTCATTACCTGGGTGGACTGCTCTTGTGTCATGCTTGAGTGAAAAGTAGACTATTTCATCGCGGTGTTGTAGCTTTTCATCAGGCTGTGATTGCTCCAGACCAGAAGCCGAAGGTGTTTTGAAAGCAACCGTAGACAATAACACAAGAATTCATATATTTTTTACCTTTTGAACATAACAGACTGACAAAGTATGCTGTTGCAAAGGCAGTTATGTGTGGAAACCCTTATTTCTTCCTCCCAAATATATACGGCTGGTGGTTCTGAGCGAGCCTATGAGACACTGTCAAGGATATGATTGCTGAAATAGGAAAGCTACAAGAGCCTTGCACCGGTTTTCATCCGACTACCCTGCGTGGCCGTAGACACGAGCATTATTGGGTGCATTTATATGGCTATTTTTATTGGCTGTCCTACTTTCTCTCCACTCCTGCGTGCCTTTGAAAAGTAGCTTCAGTCTCTGATATGAGTACATCATTACACCCACACAACGTCAACACGACTTAAAAGTAGCGAGATGTGGAGATGAAGTGTGGCTTCAATGGGGTTAACCATGTTGCTGACCTTTGTGTGAACTCTGGCTTGTTGATGTTCCCCCATATTGCAGTGTTTCCTCAAGGGGAGAATCTCTAAGCAGCTTTTCCACCACTTCAAAGGGAGAGAATGTAGGCCTGCTTTGCATAATCAGGTGGGGAACAGCTTTTTGCCAGAGAGGCAGGAATTAATTTGTGCCACCGCCAGATGTAATCATTAAAACTCTAGTCATTGACAATAAAGGGGGAGGAGGAGGGGGAACTAGAGGAGGAATTGTAGAACAGTAGATAAAATGAGAAAGAGATATGGAGCATATGATGGTCCAGAATGCCAGAGGACACTACAGTTAAGCAGGCTAATCTGGGCTGAGCTCTGTAAAGCTAGAATGCCATTTTTTCCAGTCTGGTAACATTCAGCTCTGTCATTCTCGGACATGTTGGCATGATGTTAATCCTTACTACTCTTACACCTTTATTTTATAATTACTGTTTTTAGTGGTGTACAAAGTTAGAAAACCACAGTTATTTAGGCAGCTATATGTGTCTGTCATACTGAAAGCCATTTAGCAGTATGTGTAGGCTTTAAAGCTCCACTCACAGCCCGTAAGTGTACTGCACGGTTCAGTCTCACTGCTCTCATTAACCCCGTTTCCAGCAGCAGGCAGCTGTTTTCACTCCACTTTCCACTGTACTCTATCTGCTCAGCACCAAACAGCAGACAGACACAGTTAGCAACTAACTGGTGAAGAATCTTTATGTTTGTGGGTTGATTTTGGGGCACAATATTATATACATTAGACACACTGTATATACATTATTATTATACATTACAATAGAACATCACTGACTTAGAAAAGTTTATTCATGATTTGTGCTGCTAGAATCCAATCAGATTCAGACCACAATAATCACGCTGTCAATCTGATATTTTCCCACTTGTGAAAAATGTTTGACTTGAAGCGTTTGACACTGAATGTGCTGGACAGTTAACAAGTGGGTCTATAGATTTAGTACCTTTTGGGGTACCCATCATTCATTTCAAACGTCACCATTTGTCAATATTCCATCAGTGGAAGTGCTGCTCTTGATTGATTGTTACACAGCTAATCTCTGAGGGAAAAAAAGTCTGCAAAGAATGAATACTTATAGAGGTCAAGTCAAACTATTTGCTCATGTACACACAAAAACACATGAGTTTTGTTAATTAAGCGTGTAGTATTGTAAAACACAAGGACAAGCACACACTCCTGCAAAAAAAATGAACAAGACCGCCAAGAAAACCTGAAGTTGGCAGTCTTGGATCCCTAAGAGAGAGAAACACATTATGTACTAGGACTGGGCCTAACAACTACCGTACGCCTGGGATGCAATCCTTAAAAAAAAAGCTGCCCAAGTCATCATGTTGCCACTTCTGGCTACGTATGTATACGATGAACTAGCAGCAATCGTGACACCACCACCTGTGACACCTCAGAGAAAGACAGAACCACTTATTTGTAAGTTTTAGTGTAGTCCAAATGCAGCACATAACAGAAAATATAGCGATTTTATGTGAAAACTGACTGGATGCAGAAGAAGAGTTTCTTCTCATGTGTTTTACAGCCTGGGGAGACATCAGGTACCATCAATGTCAGCGCAGACAGACGACGCCAGAGGAAAATTAATGGGACAGGAGTGAAAGTGAGAGGGTAACTGAAACGGCTTCAAGATAAAGCAAAGGAACACAGACGTTTTCATCCTTTCATCTGCTGTTTGTCTGTGATACACAAAGACTCCAAATGCAAAAGAAACTGTAGAGCAAAGAGAAGTAAAAGTGTGGGAGTTTTTTTTGTTGTTTAGAGATTTAGCAGAGAGGGCAGTGATCCAGGTCTATTTCAGGCACAATACTGAAAAGGTGGACAGGAGTGACAGGTGTCTTAGAGGACAGCAGAACTTGGATAAAGTTGTCCGTGTTGCTGAGACATGTTGTTGTTGGTTGTTCCTCCCATCCGTGAGCCTCAGCAGCTGCGGGGAAGGAGACATCCATAACAGCTGCACGAGAAGACAAAGCACAGGCTTAACAGACTGAAGGCAGGACAGATTACCTTGGCCCAGACCTTCATTCATCCTTTGAGGAAAAGACAGAATTGATCGGGAGATATAAAACTAAAGACGGTCTTGCAGCGAAATTGGATTCGAGAGAGAAGTACCAGGTCTTTTCAGTTTTAAGTATCAAGTCATCATTTCTTCCACAAATTAAATGCAAATTGGAAAAGCAGATCGGTAAAAGTGGGCATGAATTATGCCGATTTAGGATGTGAGTTTACACTGCTGACCGCTTAAACAGTAACTATTCCAACAGTGATTCACAATCTTTTCCACTTGTGACCCGTGTCTTGAGGAGTAAGCATGATTTTAAAATGTGTATAGCAGAATTACAGTGTGGTTTTTCCACATGGCATAAAATATTTCACCACCAGCCCAAAATAATCTTGCAGATTTTGCGGTACTGACCCCTGTTGTTTTCTAAAATGTACAGTTGATGAATGAGTTCTTAATTTAAAACCAATTTCCAATGTGAAATATACTGAATTTGAGTTTGTAAGGGAAAAGTCCATTTATGCACCCATTTTTACAGAATAAAATCAAAAATATATACATTTTTCATTTGTAAATAAGATCCACATTCATGAAAAAAATCCACATGACTTGCCAGGTTACAATCCCTCTGACAGACAAGGACCAATGACAGATCTGCAGAGTTGTGCATTTGGACTTCAGTCAGACTTTAATCAAAAAAATTAGGCCTTGAGACTTGACTTGGACTTGACTGCTGTAATACTTGACTCCCTGAAGACATGATGTAACTTGAGGCTTGAAGTCTCAAGTTTTGACCTGGTCCTGGGACATAAACAACTAAATAAGACATTGCCAGACAGACACATCTCTGGATTTTTTATTTTCGGGTATGTGTATTAAAAGGACTTGGTCTCAGCAATGTAAAAAACATTATTATTTGAAAGTAAAATGTTCAGATGTCACAACATCATAATAGTCAGCATTCAAAGACCTGAGAGACTTGTAGCTTGCCTGCAATTTGCTAGAAGACTTGACCTGGACTTAGACTTCGATATAACTCTACTAAACTAATGAAGTACTGCTCAAATGGAAAGTGCTAAATGTTAACCATGCCATTTTCTTGACTTGTCTAAATCCAATGTATCCATTCAGCTTAACATATGATAATTAACCACTCTCTGTGCCTGGACTGCTGCAGGTTTGGTTCGACGTCAAGACTTCCTGCTTCATTATCAGTTTCATTTCATTTTAGAGAATCTTTCTCTCCTTCCGATACTTCTCATGTTACCCAGCTGCATAGCGTCATGTGTATTTGATCCTACCTAAAGGAACACACACTGAAGCCCTGTGTTAACACTTATTTGACCTCTGCATGGATCCCTGCAGTACATGTGCCCAAGAATAAAATGTTCATCCAGAAAAGGTGCAGATTGAGTTGCCTCATCTCAACTTCTGTTAAACTTCCCGACTTCAAACCTTGTTGAAGTGGACACTCCCCGAGTGAAGGAAAAGCATGAATAATAGATTCCTCACCCAAAGGAAAAAAGGGGAAAGGAAGTCAGAGGCAGGAGGTATGAAGGGGCTGATTAAAACTGATATATTTCATACCAATATTTTCAAACTTCGTAAAAACATTAGAGGGGGATGTTATTCAAAAGATCAAATGAGCGACACCTCCTCAAATTAAGAGCATATTCGCATAGTGGTTTGAGGGAATTCAGAAATAATGGAGCCTACCTTTAAAATGCTTAGATTGGATATTCAATAGTCTATTCATCACATTTTATGTAAGCACATAAGCACTTATACATAATATATTTATTATTCACATTCAGTCAGAGTGGAATGTGCGCAGCTGTAAAGTGTTGCAGGATGCCACCTCTCTCCTCTCAATTATTTCACACCATTTATTTCTATTTCGGTAAAACTTTGCTTTTGAAATCTGGCACTGATAAAATTACACAGAGTACATGTGGTACAGAAATAAAGTGATTGTGCTACTTTGGCAAGTTTGATTTGTCACATTGGTACGATTTGGTACATTTCTTTTCTCACAAAAAGATGTAAATGTTTCTTGCTTAGACTTTCCAAAAAGTTTCATCATGAGACAAGAGCGGCTGTGTGAGGCTGTAATCAGGCACAGTGATGCTTTGAGCTAAATGCTAATGACATCATGTTGACATGTTCACAATGACAAAGCCAACATGCTGATGTTAAGCAGGTATAATGTTTGTCATGTTCACTATCTTAGTTTAGTGTATAAGCATGCTAACATTTGCTAATTAGCACATTCTCTCGGGACCATGAACTTAACACAAAGTACAGCTGAGGCTGATGGGGATGTCTTAAGTTTGTCAGGTATTTGGTGAAAAACCAAAGCAATGGATAAACTGAAATTTCATGGCAATCCATCCAATAGTTGACAACACATTTCACATTGAATACCCCAAACATCAACCTCGCTGGAGGAAAGGTCAGGGGATCTCCAAAATCATTAGGATTCATTCTCTGGGAAACACGGATGTCTGCAGAAAATTTCACGGCAATCTATCTAACAGTTGTTGAGATATTTCAGACTGGACCAAAGCGTTGAACCGACCGGCCGACCGACTGACATTGCCCGCCACAGAGCCACACCGTGTCTAAAAAATTAGTCATTGGTGCAAAGTGGGTGCTGCATCATTCCTCGGTGAAAACATGTTCACTGCAGGCTTATTTCCAATTAGCATGACTCAGTAGTCAGGGTGCTGACCAGACAAGTTCAATGCCTGCCTTGTTTCGAGGGTTTCACAAGGCATACAGAAGGTGACACCGAGGCCAATGCAGCGCATAATCTGAAGTCAGCAATAAGGCAGGTGGCAGAAGGGAAATGTCTCCTATTTATCCTCCCTGTCGATTTTTTCTTTACCAGCCTCCCTGTCCCTTCTGTGCTTTCAGAACTTGCTATTCTCTCTGTCTCCTTGTCGCTGGATGACTTTTTCCTCTCCCCTCCTCTGTGTCTATGTATCTGGCTGTCTTTCTCTGCCCCCCTCCTCTCTCTCTCTCTCTCCCTCTCAGAGTCAGCCTTTGATCTTGCCAGTCCTAGCACAGAGGTAGACAGTGATGCTGTATGGCTTTTCTCTGCCTATTAATGTCTTAACTCTTGCTCTGCCTTTTGCAGGAGGTCTACTGAGACATCATTTCCCCACACCGCACGGTCTAATGACAGGCCTGGACACCCTTAATCACAAGCATACTGTGTGTCTGTGTGTGTGTGTGTGTGTGTGTGTGTGTGTGTGTGTGTGTGTGTGTGTCTGAGGAATATGGTAAATTCAGATGATGTGAGGAACAGGTTTAAAATTCATATAAGCTGAAATAAATGTGGTGACAACAATAACACTCCAGTGTCCTTATCAATGGCAAGCACACCAAACCATAGCCTGTTGTAATCGGATGCAAATAATCATTTTGTGGCTTGAAACAGATAAATACGATAAGATACGGTGAAAATATAATGACACTGAAATGAAAAACATTGAGGGACAGATTTAGACTGAATTATAACTCCACACAATAAGCCAGTTTATTACTGTATAGGATAAATGAGCATATGAAGATATCAGAAAAATCTTGGATTGGAATCTGCAAAAATACTTCATCCTAAACTTTGCATCATCAAGGCATCCTTTCATCCTTCTGTGCTCCTAAATTTTGAATCATTATTGCTCAAGGAAACTGGGAAAGAAACAATTTTCTCTGTGGCAATAAAGTAAACTAGTAAATTAAGATAAATATCCATTGTGGTGGGTGCCAAGATTGCTTTCCCAGTGTCACACGCCAAATAAATAATATCAAGAGAGCACAATCCTCAGAGTGGGAAGAAGTTAGAGAGTTGAAGATGCTCAGCCACACCGACACATTTACCCTTGCTGTGGCTGTATACAAGCAGCAAAGTTGAACTTGACCAAAACAAAAACACCTTTGAATATGGTGCCGCATACAAATATGCACATACTCCAAGCAGTATCTTTGTTTTTGTTCAACACTTAAAAGAGTACCAGGGATTTAGCTTGCACTTTTATAACATTGTCGGAGCCACGATGGACAGTTCTAAAAAAGAAAAAAGGATTGAAATCGATGCAGCAGAACCAGAGATATCGTCTTTTTTGTTCCAGACATTCTTCTTCCTTGTCAAAACCTGGCGCCTGCATTACCCACAATGCAACTCACCCGCTGACAGTTCTGTAGGTGATTCGCGTGTGTTTTGCTAGTAGCGGCTAATGTAGCCTCAAGCAGAGATGAGGAGCAGCTATGGTCTCACTTCTTTCTAACTCCACACCTCTGATCTTTTTCATTTTCAAACTTGTGGTCTTCAGCCCCAACTGATGCCAACTCAAGTGACATCACTTGAGGCAATTAATCAGACTTCACGCACTCCCTCTGGAGCCACAAAGGCTTTATACAGCTTTTTTTTTTTTGACATATGCAGTAGTACTGCCTGACACCTTAAAACAGCCTTTGATGTGTAACATCAATGGAGGACACCTTTAATTTCAGTGTTATACGGATCAGTCAATAAATATCTTAACACGTGGACAGCATTTATAGCTCATATAAAGCAACTAACTGACTGATGAGGTGGCTAATGGGCATTTATCGATAACGTTCTTGGCTGATTGCAGGTGCTATCCGTACAATTACAATGTCACACAACTGTATGCACATGTGACATGCATCATATGATGAGATCCTGTTGTTTCATGGGTGCATGCATATGGCTCTGTGTGAATGTGTATAAGCATAAATAGATCTGTATGCAGTATAACGCAGAAATGCTTTTAGTGTGTGTTTCTTTCTTTTGTGTATTTTGTTTTGCTTTGTATTGTGTTTGCGTATTATGGTGTCTCTTGGTCCAGAGCTGAGAGTTGTGGGTGTAGAGCTATATGTTGACAAATTAATAGAGCGGTAATATTTTATTTCAATGGGGTTACATCACTTTAACCAAGGGAAACTGAAGGAAGTATTGAGGAACATTCACAATTAATCGATTAATAGTGTTGTCTTTAAAATGTCAGAAAACAGTTTTCCACAGCCCAAGGTGAAGTCTTCACATTGTTTGTTTTGTCCGGTTCAACCAACTGTACGAAAACTAAAGATATTTAGTTTACTATCATATATGGCAAAGAAAAGCATCAAATCGTCACATTTGAGAAGCAGCAAATGTTTTGCAATTCTGCATGACAAATGACAATCGATTATCAAAATAGTTGCCTGTGGATTTTCTAAGAATTGACAAGTTGATTAATGGACTAACTGTTTCAGCTCTACTTAAACAAAATTCTTTAAACAGAAGCACTGAACCAGAAGAAGAAACATTTTTACAGATCCCACAGTAGTCATGGGCAGAGATGGAAGTCAGTACTGGATTCCTGTGATCCCTAACTTAATCACAATAAAACTCTAAAAGTCTAATCTTACCCTGAACATAACCAACATAACCCAATGTCACCACTGGCATTTTTATTATTTTACCATGACCATATTCTTCCCTAAGCTTGACAAAGTGATTCTAGTTGTCTAACCTTAGCAACACTCTTGTTGCCACGATAAAATATTGAACAAAGGACTAATTTAAAAAAGCAATCAGCAGTGAAGACTTTGCAGAGGCGCTCAGTAATCAGTAATAGTCTTAGCATCATTATGTGTCCCATCATTATGTTTGTTTTTTTGCTGATACAAATATTGTTGCAAATGAGCAAAATTCAAAGGAGATCTGCTGGGTTTCCTCTCATCTCTCTCTGTGAGCCAGTCTTATGTCACTCTTCCCGCCTTCTCCCCTCCACTTTTCTCTCTCGCCCTGCTGTCTATTCATCTTTCTCTCTTTCCTGGAGTGATGGCTCAATTACCATTCCTCACACTCGGGCTTCAAACATGAGCAAAATGGAGCGGGATTTCTTGACCATGTAAAAAAAAAAAAAAAGAAAGACTTAATTCTTCCTTACTCCCCCTCCCGCTGTCAGAGTTCACTCAGCTCAGTAGTGAATTGTGACACCTGTAATTTAAGAGGTTTCTGGGCTGGAGATGAGCTTTGGATCGATTCAGTGAACTCAGTACTTAACGACAGAGGAGGGTAAAACTTCTGAATGAATGTATGAGGGAATCAATTAGTCATAAACTCTGCTTCCTATAAAAACTGATATGAAGAATACAATATCATCCAATCTAGGTTTTGTATTAAAATATCTTATCGTCTGGTTTCAATATGAAATGATGAAAAGTAATTTATCCCGACTCTTCCATTAATTTATTCTCAAACCGCACATCCTTCCTCTGCTTCCTTTCATAGCTTCATCTCACCGTTTCTGTATAGTCCCTCTTTCTCTCCCCCCTTAATCCTGTCTTTTCCTAAGTGCTAGCTCCCAGCCTCGAGCCTCAGGGATCCACACGGCTTGATTGTGTTTTGATGTTCTTGTGAAACTTACAAGTGCACTCAGGACTCTAGACCCATAACATACATTTTCAAGACCGTTCACCCAGAGGATAAGAGACGGGGGAGAAAAGAAGAGTGCTTCCTATTATCGCTGTCAGTACAGTGTACACACTCGCAGTTTCATATATGCACACAAATACCTGCGTTACTATACATGTGAGGGCAAAAAAAAACATCCTGTATATGGACTTGGATTCGTTTGTAAAATCCCCGAATCCTTGTCTCTTCATGTCCTGAATCATGAGCAAAGTGCCCTGGACTGAAAAACTGCACATTGCCTTTTTGCAATTTTACAAGTTTCTTTTTTAAACTAAATGCCAATTGTCAGTCTGTTTACGACTTAATTTTCCTGTCTTGGAGTATTTTACTGTATTTATCTGTTTCTCTGTTTTATTGTAAACAATTATTGATTATTGCAATTATTAAACTACATCAAATTTGACACCCAAAAGGTTTAAACATCACATGGTTACTTGGTTCTACAAACACACTACACTTATACATGACATAACCAAACTCGATGTGGTAAGATTGACACAGGTGTAAGTTGTCCAGCCCAAACAGGTGCAAAAAACTAACAAGAGAGTGAGGGAGATGTCAATCAAGCACAGTTTGTACATGCCCACACAGCCCTGAGATGAGGTCTAATCCTGCAACATAAGTGGAAACACCTGTGTGGGTGGGCTAGGGCTTAAAAGTACTCTATGGAGTTTTTAACTGGTTATGAAACAGTCTCAATTTAATACCGATGCCGCTATATGACCTACACAAGCAAACGAGACCAACAGCGAGAAGACTGGCTATTTCTATTAGGTTCTAATAGTTATTCTTAATGTCTGCCACCGGGTCAGATTTTTCCACCAAATCAGATGAAAGGGCACTATGGTCAGCTTCAGCCACTAACTGAAGGTCTGTCTCCGGAGCTGTCACCCGCTCTCCTCCCGGCGGAGTAGTTTCCTTGCATTTGGGAGTGAAGCGGCGGGAACATGTAACCTAACGTGAGGTGAAACACTACCGCCTTTGTCCACATTTTATTTTTGCAGATTTGATAATAATTTCTATCATTTATAATAACAATGTACTCACCAAAATAAGGGGCATTTTTCACAGCAAACATCTGGACTTGTCATAGTAGGAAAAGTTACTAATCACATTAATGATGGCTCTGTTGTATTCAAGTGTCCCAATAAGCTGTGAGCAAGTGAGCCAGCATGGACAACACCAGGACCCAGAAACTGAAGCAACTAAATGTAACTCAGCCACCATTAATTTTATTATTCTTTATCTGTGCTTTCTATTTCTATTGTTCTATTGTGACATGTCAGATGTCTTCAGTGAAAAAGGCCTATGCTGGCCACTTAGCAACCGTAAGTAACATTGCTAACCCTAAACATTAACACTGTCCTAAATGTTAAACCCTAACTCTGATCATATCAAATGAGTGTTCATATTGTTAATAAGAATTATTGATAAATTATTAACAAAACTTAAAAATGACACTAATTCAAAGGATAGGTTCTCATTTTTTTTAAGTCCAACTTAGGTTTAATTACTCACATGCTCATATGTACAGTATGTTGAGAGGGTTATTAGTCGCTGTAACCTTCGGTCTACACAGAGGTTGCTAAAGCAATTTCAATGTAAGCAATGTGGGACAAGTCCACAGTCCTTAGTCTGTGTAAATATGACTTCTTAAGTTCTGCTGAATCTAATATTAGTGCTTAGCAGACTGAGTTAGACAAATCATCTTCCGAAGTTACAGTCTTTTTAATACGAAATTCCTTCTTTGTGCTACAACGAATAGTCTTTACTTAATGAGATACAGCAAAGGGATACTAATAGGGCAATTTGTATTGTAATTTTATACTAAAAAGAGAGTGTCTTTGGACGATGCTGAAGTATTAGCATTGGCTGAACTTAGGGATGCACTTGTGCACAGAAAGGACTGTGGATTTGCTCACTTACATAAAAATTGCTTTAAAAAGGGATCTCTTTGTGGCCAATAAGGCCAGCATGTAACAATGACAGCAACCAATGATGCTTTCAGTGTACATATGGAAATGTGAGTATTGTATTAAGACAGACAGACAGACCTGTCCTTTAATGTTGAGTCACATATTAACACTGGACAAGCTGATACAAAATATCACAAGATAATTCTGGTTTGTTACAATTTAGGTTTGTAGATTTGGCCATTATCTTTATTGGTTATGATAGAAAAGTAACTGCTGATTTCTGACAGAACAGCAGCATCTCTATAATGAATTATGACAGGACAACAAAACACGGTCAGAATTACCTTTAACAACAGCTGATAGTCTGTCTGTGTTTTAACTAAGTTTTCTCCTATCAGTGTGACTGTACCTGTGTCTTCCAAGAGCGCCTGCATTTTAATATAAGTCCAAAGAGTGTTTCTTTCCTCTGTCTTGTATAAACACGTCGTTGTTTCTGGAAGTGCATACAGTCTATATAGTGTGGATGCTGAAAAGACAAGGAGGTGGTGTTTGTGTGCTCATATTTCTCTTTCCTGGGGGTGGATCGCATCGATGTGACATGTGGCTGTTGGCCAGAATATCAAAGCTGGACTGAATGAGGCCTTTTATTCTCCCTGAAATCAATAAGTGCTATATTCGGGGAATAAGGCTTTGGGGATTCAATATACTGAAGTTACATTTAATAAATCTTGTAATGGAGCTACTTTAAATGATTCTTTAGGAATTCAATAAAGCTATTAACATTGGAACTTTTTATATGTAAATCAAACCGTAGATAATGAGTGATTGGAAAGGCAAAATGGCTGATTTGTTTATGTCCCACATGTGCACTGTTTCCCTGTTAACAAGCACCAGGAGACTCCAACTGGTTGGGCCAATAAGGAGAATCATGGCTGAACATTAACTGAGCTACAGACCGTGGACCCAAAATTAATGTTTAATTTTGTCATGTCTCAGAGGGTCTTTTTCTTGGAACTGTTGTGTCTAATTTCATGCTACATACACACACACACACACAAACAGTATGGGTACAGCAGCTCTGTAGGAGCAGAACTGGTTATAAGTGCACACACATGCATGTTTTACATGAAAGTACGTGCACATGATCAGACACACAAACAATGATCTGTATGCAGCAGTATTACGTCCTAAACTGATTCATAAAAAAATAAGAAATGTCAGATTATTTTTTAATCTCTACCGGCAGAAATTTATCAACAAGCGAAGAAACAAGAATGTCAAAGCCTCGGGGGAAACATCATTGGTCCAAGTGTGAAAACATAAACAGACAGACTTTTGTGTTTTTGCTGCTTTGCCACATTCATTATGCACAGCTAGTTTAAATGAATAATGCAGGTGACTAAATGGTTCTACAGAAGTAGTTCAATTATCATCATGAATTATAAATTTGTTATTAAAAGGTGCTTGGAGATTTTAGTCACACAGTGAGGCAGTGTATAATCCCTTTGCCAGACTTGTATGTCAAACGAGCTCCTCTTCAACGCGACCGACCAATCACAAAAACACCAAAATATCTGTTCTCGGGCAGAGTGACACACTTTCACAAGGGTGATTTCAAGTTTTTGATTTGTACAGAAAATATCATCACACTTGTTCAAGGTAGCTGTTACATCCTGAGTTCTTTTTTTTTTTCTTGAGCTCAAGAACAAAATGTGACAAAACTGTGAAGAAACTGAGTCATCAGCATGTCTGAAACAAGCTGGAGACAAAAATGTCACATTTCCACTTGTGAGAAATTATCTTATTTTCTTTTCCCAACTGTTCCTCTCCTAATTAAATGGTCACATAAAACTTTCATTTTCTTCTACCACTTCCACTCCCTTCACCCCTTTTCCCCGGCCAAGTTTCGTCCACTTTCCTGTCCATCACTCATCAGCTATAACAAGGAAATTAGAGGGGATTTCAATTATTAATGGGCTTTAAGTTCCAACTGCTTTAATAGATTCACTTCAGCATTCCACATCATCCATCCATCCATTTTGCATATTGTACCTGCTCAGTGCATTCAGTGTCAGGGGTGCAATGGAGCTTTTCCCAGCATGCATTTGGTAAAAGGCAGGGAAAACCCTTGTCAAGCCAGGGCCACATCAACTTCCAAACTCAATTTTTTAGTTTCAGCTAAATCCACATTGTGTCACCACAACCACTAGCTTGGTTTCTTGGAGAAACTACCAGAGTGCACCTGCTCAGACTAAGAGGTGCGGAGACGGAGTGAAGAGAAATCTGCTGCGAAAAACTACTGTGTGCCAAATTTTTACTTTTCAGCAAACACAAAACTGAACCAATATTTCTACATTAGCATATACTATAATTAGTCAAATGCAGTGTATAATAGCATTTAGTGTGACAGCATAATTGTTTGATTTTACATTTACATTTTAGCCAATTAACAGATAAACCAGACTGATTTATAATAAATGCAACATTAAAAGGTCAAAGTCTTCTATGATGTAAAAGAGAAGTGCAAGGATTTTTTTCCCTTCTTTGTGGAATTTAAGTGAATATGTTTCACAAATGGCCTCCAGTGGGTAACATACTAAATAAACAATTACAAATAATGTCCAACTGGAAAAATGTAATGTCTTTACAAAAGTGCTATGATGATACAGATTCTCATTCAGACATGGCCCTATGCATGACACTTGAAGACAAGTAAGGTTAATCATGTTAACTGAACGGTAATGAGGTGGAAGATCTAGTGGAGATGAAATAGCTGGCAGGAAGTAGAAAGACCCGGCAGGTCAAATGAGACTCTAACCTTTAATGAGATCAATGAGCCATAAGACAAAGGATGGCAGGTGAGAAGATGGCAAAATTAGACTACAAATGGACAGAGATGAAGAGAGTATGATGAAAGTGAAGAAGATGTATTAGGAAAAAGACTCAACAAGTCTGCAGCCATGCTGCGGCTCTGTGAGGCTGTACAACTCAATGCTAATACTAGCACTGCAACATGTTCACAATGGCAATGTCCATCATAGCTTAGTTTGTTAGCCTGCTAACATGTGTTAATTAGTGTTAAACGCAAAGTACAGCTATGGCTGAAGGGAATATCCTTAGTTTTGTAGTCATAAACCAAAGTATTGGACACATTATTTTTTTCACCTGATGATGGCGCTAGAGGAAAAGTTAAAGGATCACCAAAGTTTTACAATTTATCCCGAGGGCGGTGTGACATGAATGTGTTTACCACATTTCATGGCAACCCTCCAATAGTTGTCAAGACATTTCACTCAAAACCACAAATGTCAACCTCGTGATGGCACTCGAGTAAAAGCGAGAGGATCGCCAAAGTCAGTGGGATTCATCCTCTGGGGACCATGACTGTCCAAACAAAATGTCATAGCAATCCATTCAATAGTTACAAGAGATACTTCAGTCTGGACCAAAGCGGTGGACGGCCGACAGACAGACATTGCCATCCATAGAGCCGTGCCGTTAGCATGGTTAAAAATGAAAGACCTGCAAGCTAGAAGACAAGGATTAAGGAGATTAATAGTACGTAGGATGGAAAGAAGGAAGAGGCAGACAGAGAGGTTACAAAGCAAACTGTTGAAGGGGAGAGAAAACACCTCTGTCACTCTAAATTCAATATTAAAATGTTTAACAACAGGAAAAAAGGATAGGTTTGCTTTGGGACACTCGTTCTTTAAGATGAGAGAATGAGGCTTTATAACTGCAACAGTGAAATCATTTACCAATCATGCATTATGAGACATGCAACTCAAGGCCTCAGAAAAGTATTCTTGGATGAAATAAATTTTAAAGTCCCTTCCTTCATCACTTTGTGGGAGGATCCAGCTTGCTGAGAGTTTGCGATGCTGGCTGTCTTTGTGGTCAGCAAGAGGGCAGCAGCCTGGTGCCACCTCTTTAAAATCCTCCCCTGGAGGAGTGATACATGGGTCTCACTGACTCATCTTATCAAACTGGGCCTGAGCTTAATCCTCATCAGGACACTTTGCTTCAGAGAGAGAGAGAGAGTGAAAAGCTGAAAGAACTGGCACGGGAGCTTTTCATAAGTGTCAAGTTTTTATTGTTTTTCCTGGCACAGCCATTTGGGCTTGAATAAACAGGCTTATGTTGTTATACATGATCATGCCGGCTGCTGAGTCATCCTAGAAAACAGCCTTCAATCCAAGAATCTTAACACAGACCACCACTTTAATCTGTTTAAAGTGCAGTTTTGTCGTTACATTATTGTTATGGATTAATATATAAATGTCATGTGCTTTCAAAGAATAGTGTGTGCAGACCTGTAGTTATAAAATACCTTTCAAGGGCATGAAGCCTTTCACATCCCTTAATCACTCAGAGGATTCAACATCCCACTGGGCCTCTTAGACACAGCTTCAATCCAATTCCTAAACCACAAATCTGGGCTTCCCCTCCTGCCACCTGAGATCGATCTTCTAACAACAGGTGTTCACAGGTGTTCAAATGTGGTCACGCATCGACTGAAAGCCTTTCTCAGCTTTAGAACAAAGGAAATCAGCTCAGTAGGCAGCAGGAGAGGGAGGGTCGCAGTTTATGTGATGTCCTCTAGATGTTTGATATGTCACCTTCTCTTTGCACTGGAGGTGTAGCGTTGAATACCTAAAGCATCCCTTGATTCAGAGGAACACGTAGAGGATTTCCTGTTATATACAGTAAAAACTTTACTGAGTTAGTTGTACTTGCAGAATGAGATAAAGATGAACTCTAATTTGAAGAAAGATATCATATTTCACGAATTAATTCATTTGATTCAGTGCTCAACCTGGTTCCAGATTTCACAAATTCAGACCCCTGCCTATCCCCAAAAAAACAGTTTTACATGACATCTTAGAAAGAGCGAGGTCAAACTCAGAGCATGACTAACCTTGCCTACGCACTTCTGTTCAAACTTTGTGATATTTCTTTTTTGGCAATGTGATGATGATGATGATGACGATGATGGTGCCTGTTTTGCATGTCTTAGAAGAGATTTTAATGTATGCTATCTGTATTGTTTAGTGTGTATCTATTCAGTCCCCTTTATTTATTTTCACGGTTATAGCTATTCTTCCTGGGGATCAAAAAAAAACATTAACAAAATGTTAATTGTGACCTTCATGCTTTTGACTAAAATGAAACTTCTCCCTGAGGGAAAATAAAGTTTATCAATCAAACACTACACGCTTGCAAAAGGGCAAAACGAGCCAAGAATGGATATTAAACTTAACATACACATGACTTAATTTTCATATGGCCCATTTTCTTTCAGCTCTGAGCCTGTTCAATGCTCACTGTTCCATTTAATAGCAATGAAGTTGTGGCTAATAGTCACAATAGAGGTAGGCTTAGTCCACTGGACTGTAATGTTAAAGTTAGGATTCTTCTTGCTGACTTCACAGTTTTGAAGCTGTTGTGTATTTAGGTAGATAACGTTCTCATCAATTATAATGCATTCTCGAAGGAATGACTGCTAATGGAAAACCGTAACTCTCAGATGCTGTTGTGACCCAAAATGAAGACCATTTTGTCCCAATAAAATAAAGTTCAAGCTCTAAAATGTATTGAGATATATTCACAACAAAGGGAGGGGAGAGGTGATATGAACTTTGACTGGAATAGAAGAAAAGTAGGAAGAAATACCAACCACAGTACACACATTCAGATAAGTAAAGGAGTCCATGTGCACCCTGACAGTTAGCTATACCACTTTAAAGGAATAGTTCATTTTGAGAAATACAAACAACAGTTTATCCGTCCACCCAACAACACTCCAGTGTTTCCTTCTGTGGCGCAGGTTGCCAGATATGGTTTGTGAGCACAGGTTGTTTCTTTCTCTGTACAGGGACGATGGTACCACACCTGGCAACCTCACGACGAGAAGCCTACGGGAAAATACGCACAGTCACTGAGCCTGGCTTTTGTTTGCCAAGAAATAGTTACACCGCGTAAATCTCCGTAAAATAATAAATTACTTACATTTCTGTCTGTATACAGATTAAACAACCAACACAAACTGTACTAATTAGTGAGCTTTAGAGATGCTGGTGGGCATATTTTTTCCACTTTGGGGTTAGCCAGGCTAGCTACTTACCCATGCTACCAGTCTTTATGCTGAGCTAAGCTAATTGTCTTCCAGCATTCTAACATACTCACAATGATGATGCTAACATGCTTATAACTAGCAGGTATAATATTTACAATGTTCATGATCTTAGTTTAGTGGTTTTGCATGCTAACATTTGCTAATTAGTACTAAACGCAAAGCACAGCTGAGGCTGATGGGAATGTCATTAGCTTTGCAGGGATTTGCAGGAAGTATTGGATAAAGTTGAATTTTACATTTTGAAAAGTCAGTGGATCACCAAAGTCAGTAGGTTTCCTCTGGATGATGTCTGTACAACATTTCATGGCAATCCATCCAATAGATATTTCAGTCTGGACCAAAGTGGTGGACCGAGCGACCGACACAGGGACCCCCAATGTGGTCTGTGGAGAACCCGCAAGGTTAATTTTCTCCATTTGGACTTGGAGCCACTCCTCATAATCTTGGAGGAACTGATGGTTGTGTCTGCACACTGACTTCAAACAAGTTCATGAATAGTAAATTGCAGAATCACTTAGTTGAAAATTAAATTAGCCTCTCTAAATGCATTATAATTTCTGTACACAATAAATGATTATTCATGTGATGAACAGGGCCAGTCAGTAACAAACATAACACAACCCCTTTCCTCCCATTTACACACACATACACACCTTCTAAATGTACTGTACTGGCTTTTTCCCTTTTTAAAATACATATAATAATATACAATTATGTGTCTCTGTGTTTCTCTGTCTGCTTCCCAAATATCTCACTTTTGTGTCCTTCTCTCTTTACCGAGCTCTACTCCTCCTTCCTCTAGCTCCTCTTCTTCTTTCCCTGTCCTCACTCTTCTGCATGACCAGTTCCATGTCAGCCCTTAATTGTGTTTTGATGTTCCTCCAGACCTGCAATTGAGCTCCATTCTCACCAGCCAAAACAGAACAGACATTTGTCAATGCACAGGCACCGTGAGATTCCCACTCTCTCGCCCACATTTTCTGCTGTTGCCCTCCATTTCGTCTCCTTTTCCTTCCTTTTTCCTCCTTTCTTCTGTCCTACTTTTATCCAGACTATCCTTATATGTTTATCCCATCTCTTTATCCAGACCACCCCTTCTTCTATCTATCTATCTATCTATCTATCTATCTATCTATCTATCTATCTATCCTAGAAGACTTCAGAGAGTGTGCAATGGAGCAGTAACATCAATGTAGGATGAGACCAAAGACCTCCTTTCCCCTCTGGGGCCCATGTCACATGTAATCACTGTTACTTATAAGACACACACACAAACACACACAAACACACACACACTCTGTTAGTCTGTCCTAACACTCAACTAAGCTCAGCTCGGGGAGTAAATATTTGTGCTGTGCAAGCTCTAGACAGAGGAAGGCTCCTCACCTCAGCACTGTGCCACCAAATCATGAAATATTCAAAGAGAGAGAGAGAGAGAGATGGGAGGAGAGGAGAGAACGAGAGAGT
>NTHP01000027.1:461395-513333 GCA_003416845.1 Oplegnathus fasciatus
CCCCCAGAAATAGCGAGGCCCCAGGCAGTTGCCTATTTTGCCCATGCCACGGGCCAGCCCCGATTGGCAACGGGAAGACACATCAGTTTGGCTTTTAGGAAATGGTTCAGCATGACACTAACATTAAAACAAAGTTAGGTTTAGCAATCTGTGTCTGCACGAGGCAACCTAGATATCTACATCAGCTGAGTATCTGCAACAGCATTTGTTTTCTGTACAAGCCCAACAACATACAGTACATAGCATTTCTTGTCAGCTACCACGTGCTAACATTGTTAAAGTGTCTATCCTGTCTAAATGCTGCAATACCACTGTCAATGCAGCCAGCAATTACTTGAGCTGTCACTCAAACAGACAATGAGTGACTGATAAGCAGCAACTTTATCCTCCGACAGCTGATCTGCGACTCTGGAGGCCAGAGGGTCATTATACCTTCTCCCTGACCGTGGCTCCCAGTGGACTTCTATTATCTAAGTCATCTCCACTGCTGTGTTACAGATTAAAGCTCACAGGCCATCAGTCAGGACAGGTAGAAGTGTTTGAAGCCAGGATGAAACTCTTAGTGTCAGGACGTGCTTTAACCAAAAGCTCAATTACAATGTAAAAGTGTTGAGTGGGTTCATTTCTAATGAGCAGGTACCCGCCGGCGAGACACATCAGCCATAATCTGACATAAATATGAAATGTACACACAAGCACATCAAAGGATTAAAATTGTAATCCTGTTACTGTGGTCTCTTTTTTGCTGAAATGACATTGGGTGCGTTTGCACTGTAACTTTCATTTGGATTTTTCTGTTGTTTGAGTTCTTCTTCAAACAAACTGTTGTTGCTGCTGATGGAATCACATGCATCGCTTCGCATGCCGCAATACATTATTTTATTTTTCTCCAGATAAACAAAACACCAGCTGCTTGTAAACATAAACAGCAATATAAAAGTGATATAAAAAGTCTTTAAAAAACTGAATAATGTTAATGAGTCACTGCACGAGGCTCATTCAATTACAGCACATAAGTGGGCAGCAGCTTGAAATGTTCACTCACAACAATGCCATGAAGAGACTCACAAGAACATGTAATATAATGAATGTGTGTGTGTGTGTGTACTTTAGACCCACCCTGCCCTATATCAACTTATACTCTATTTGTCTGCTTGCCTTCCTCCCCTGCCACCACAAATAGAAGCTGCCCCAGACACATTACTATTCCTACAACATAATCCAATGCAGGTATAACCTACATCATAGCACAGAAGTGATACCCGAGTTTAATAATGGCCTCGTATTTCCTTCCATCTCCCCCAGCGTCCCCCCCTCTGGAATCAATGGCGTCTGTTGGAAACGACTGAGTGACCCGCGCATTTTTACATGATGTAAAGTGAGAAATGAGGTGAAATGTCACAAAAAACAAGTTAGATTTGGTTCCTAAATCTCTGGTTGTGGTATAAAAATCGGCTATCCTGCCTGCGCCATACAGAGCATCCCTGCTATCCTGTGGGGAGAGAGAGAGGGAGGGAGGGAGGGAGAGACAGAGAGATACACGCAGTGATACAGACACAGTGAGGGATGCACTGGCTGAAAGTGAGGCGGGAAGTCCGGCGGGGTTTTCCTTTTTTCTCGCCCTGCTTCCCTCTCGTTTTGGGATAAAACCATCAAAAGACAAAACAGACTTTACCCCAAACACGCACGAGGGAAGTTCGCTTTCGGGCACTTTTGGGACCTGTCCACGTTCTCAGATTTAGCCTACAGACAAAACTACTCCTCCATTTATTTAATTTTTAACTTGCTACAGCTCAAGTCACCGGGTATTTTGTGCGCAATGGCTGGCCGTTTATATCGTCTGTCCGCCCGTCTCCACATGGAGGGATTCGGGATGCTTGGCTGAAAATAAATAAATAAAAATAAATAAGAAATAAACAACTCCTGTGGATCCGAGAGTGACCTTCTGAGTCTGGATACCGGGACGATTTCAAGGTGCCTCTTTCATGAAACCTCCTCACCTTCTCATTTTGGGGATCTGTTCAGGAGTCTGTGCGACGTTTTAGTTCAGAGCGCACTCGTGTCTGACTCAACGATGTGCTCCGGTGGGAAATACTGTGTGTTTCTGTTCTTGCTTGAAAGTATCCTGTCGGACCCGGGAACCACGAACCAAGGTGAGTGTAAAGAGCGTGACTGCATCCAACCACACGGGCTTAGAACAAAAGGTGGGCGCACCAAATGTCACCGTGTTTTTTAAAAGTCTTATTCCAACAAAACTGATTCTCTGCTCTCCCCATTGCGCACATGCACGCGCACACGCAACACAGCAGGTAACTTCACGTTTTGCAGTGCGTCCCATTGACTGTCTGCACCCATAAACAACTGAAATCCATTTACATATTAAAGACTTTAAACCAAATAATCATATTTAAAGAATGTAATGCCTTCACTTATCTTACATGGGTGATTAGTGGTACAGTGTAATCTTTTCAAGTGATACCAGGCTATTTTGTATATTAGGATAGTAATTGTTTCAATAATAGGCCTGTGAATATTCTCATTCATCCAGGTCATAATTATCTCAAGGAAATTGAATCGAACGCAACTGGCAACCAAAAATCCAGTTGCGTTCGATTCAATTTCCTTGAGATGTTTCAATAATAGAATGATATCTGGGTTACTTCATGTGTTTTGCCATTTCCCTCCCATGTCAATTTGTTGGTTGAACCAAGTCTCCTTGTTTAAGCATGACATGACAGTGGATCCATCTGGAATATGTCAAACAATGAGAACAGAAAACACATTTAAACATGCATTTACAGCCTCAAAATGCATGTAAACATTTCAATTTGTCAGCTGAAGAGATGTCAGTCTTTGTCTCAGTAGCTTTATCTGTTGTCCTACAATCACTTATACTGTACAGCTTACAACACACACCGCTGAAAGACGAACATGGCAGTAAATAATAATGTTTTGGTTAATTTTTACACCTACTTTGTCTCTAAATAGATTCAACTGGCTCTGAATTTCACAAAGAATACAAATTTAAAGAGACATTTACAGCCTCCAAATGCATGCGAAACCATCAATTTGCTGGTGGAACTAAGAGATGTCAGCCTCTATCTTTGGCAGTGATAGTCATGTTTTGGTTACTATTTACACCTACGCTGTCTCAAAACAGATTAATTTGGCACTTGAATGTATCAAAGAATACATATTTATACATTCACAGCCTCAAAAATGAATGCAGAAATGTCAATTTGTTGCCTGAACCGAGAGATGTCAGTCTTGGTTTTGGTAGATCTGTGTTCCCAATCACTGAGACTGTACAGCTTACAACACACATCTTTGGAAGATCGAACATGTCGATGTTCTGGTAACTTTTTCAACCCATTCCATGTGAAATTATATTAACTTTGCTGTGAATTATAATATATATATATATATATATATGTATATCTAAAAATGCATGCAGACATGTCCATTTGTTGGCTGTATATATATGTGTAGTCTTAATCATTGATACTGTACAACTTAGAGCACACATCTTTAAAAGACTAAACATGGCAACAGAACTGAGGCTTTAGTACGTTTTTCAACCAAATTAATCTCAAAATAGATTAATTTTGCTCTCTGTTTAACAATGAACACACTGAAATACACATTTACAGCATCAAAATGCCAAAAACATCATACCTAGGTTCTGTGTGCTGTTAGGCATACAGACAGGAGCTCTGACATTATACTTCACCTCCAAAAACTGAGTGTACAGAAACATTGCCGCAGCTATAGGGACCACAAAGTGTTACAGTGAATGGCAGCCTCTGGCATACTCTGTCAGCTGTACTGATGCTTTTGAGTTGCCTATTTCTGCCTCTCTGTCCTCTATGATGAGTTCATACATTCATGGATGAAAATACAACATATTTTGGCCCATACACTCCCAAGAGGATTCCTCGCAGACACTTGTGTTATACTCATTGTAAGAAACATGAATTTTATTATGTTGCGGCAAAGTGGTGGACGCTAAATGTATCAGAATAATTCCCCACTTTTCAAAATTCATTTCCAGCCACATGGCAGTGTGTGCAGTCGCATATGGTTGAGAAACACGGGACATAATGATGTTATCTCCCCTCAGCTGTAGTCATAAGTCACATGGGTAAATGGCTGCCGTAATGTAATCGGTTCTTGACATCTTCCACTTTGCACATTTGCAGAGGTCAGTTTAATATTCCTTCCTGAATGTTTAATGTTTAGGATACACACTTTCAAAGACGACAGGAGCCCTTTCGCTAGCCTAAATGTCAAAGTCTCCTTCACTTCATTTTTCTGTGTGTCTTGTGTGTGTGTGTGTGTGTGTGTGAGTGTGTGTGTGTGTGTGTGCTCAGTTTTCCCCACAGGATGCCTGTCTGCCTGTGGTGGTGACAGGCTTGAAGGGGAAGGGATGCACATAGGGGAAACATGAAAAAACGACAACGTGAGGAGTTTGAAATATAGCGAGAACAAGCTGATATATGTTGGCCAGGTGCAATTTATCTGAGTGAGTTCTCTAATGAATGTGAATCACTTGTGTTTGTCCTCTCAGACTGAGAGAAAGTGAGAGAGATGAGATTACATAACAAGGTATTTACTGGTTATTTCGCTGTTTTGCAGTCAATATAAAGGGTCATTTGGTATAAATTATGTCAAAAATAATGGTAAATTCTCGTCTAAAGTTGCCTTGTCTATGTGATGTCTTAAAATTGACTGGTCTCTAGCCTGTATAACCTGTGCGAATGCTTAATTTAGTTGTGCGTATTTTCAAACATTGTGATTTCACTTTTAATGTTTAAAGAGAAAAGACTAACCATTGTGTCTGGAAAAAACGCTATTTTGGGTAGCGTCCCCAAATCTACAGTAATAAAGAGCAGGACAGAGTTGCTAATATCTCTAAAAGCATCCAGGGCCGGCTCCCACACGGTGAGGAAATACTACACAGCGGAAGTGCTGGTTGTAACGGGGTTAGTTAGAATGATGTGCTCCTTGTTCTTGGTAGCAACACTCGGTTACTACTGTAGGTTGTAAACTAGTTAGCCAGACATGCTAACGTTAGCAGTTTACGTTAGAACAGTTAAACACGCGGTTTAATCCATTCCTTACACTTTTTCTCTTGTGAGTTTGGTTTTAGAAAGACGGAAAAAAAGGACACCACCCTCGAAACTCTGTAAATTATCGCTCTTAGACTTGTCGTGCCAACTTACGGTTGCTAAGATACGATTGGACCATTTGTGGGAGGGGTTTAGTGAACATTCAATTGTGTATTTTGTCTGGTCAACAGTCAAAAAATCGAAAGGTAGTCTGTTTACGAGCAAGCAAATCCTCACATCTGAGAAGCTGTAACCAGCAAATATTTGATATTTCCTCTTGATAAATGGTGCACACACGAATCATTTATCAAAACTGTCTTTTGTAAATTTTCTGTCAATCAACTACTCACTTAATCGACTAAATACATCAGCATTTTTTTGTTATCTAGTGTGTATTTTAAAAAGAGGGGTCTGACATCTCTGTAACCATTTCATCCCAACACAGCAGTAGCATTTATACTTCACTGACCACCTCTTTTA
Source organism: Oplegnathus fasciatus (assembly GCA_003416845.1). Classification (NCBI taxonomy): domain Eukaryota; kingdom Metazoa; phylum Chordata; class Actinopteri; order Centrarchiformes; family Oplegnathidae; genus Oplegnathus; species Oplegnathus fasciatus. The sequence continues at coordinate 466,984 of NTHP01000027.1, forward strand.
ACACGAGGATGCAGCATCATCTGTGTCATGATCAGGTGAATTAGATGCTGCTGTCGACTTTTATTATCATATCATACAGAAAATAATGATTTTTCCTCTCCCAATGGCTTTCTGAAACCACATCCTGGAAACTGCAACAAGAAAAAAAAAACAAGGGCCCTTATAGAAATGCCTGTCTCTCTGGGGGATCTCAGCCAAGTGCTTGTCTACTTGAATATCCTCAGCCAAATACTTATATAATTGAGGATTCCAACCTCATGTCTGGCTTTTGAGTATTCATGAGCCTCTTGCAGGGAAGATATAAAACTTTTGCCATTCTGCTCAAGCCCAGATTTTAGTCAGGTGTCACCCACAGAAATGCACAGCGATTCTCTTTTCCTTTATCGAAATACTGCTCAATAAAGGCTGTGTACCTGCCAATGAAGAAATCTGTGCAATATATGTGAATGTACAGGAGGTAGGAGGAGGCTTTTTGGTAGGAGGAGGCTTTTTTAATAGCAAAATCACACATGTGGTGCCACTGAACCAAGTCTATGGACTACATGGACACTAGACAACAAGTCTTGTTGACATGACATCCATGTAACTGAAGATAAAAAACTTAAAGGAATAGTTTGACACTTCGGGAAATACGCTTACGTTTTCTTACTGAGAGTTAGGTGAGAAAATTGAGACCACTCTCAGGAGTGTACAGTAAATGTGAAGCTGCAGCCAGGAAATTATTAGCTTAGCTTAGCATTAAAACTGGAAGCAGGGGGAAACAGCTGGCCTGGGTCTCTCCAAACATGTAACACGTCATATCTTGTTTGTTTAATCCCTTGTTCTCTCTTTTTTTTTTTACAGTAAATGAAAGGGGCCTTGTGGATTTTTCTTGTAAACAAGCTAAAGTTACGTTTACATTTAGTGTTACTCACCAAAGCGCACTGTGTGTATCCTCAAGGTCTAACATGTGGTTAATGTATTTCCTTCCACATGAAACATTTGCGAAGCCGATTTTTAAATATTTTAAATCTTCATTGTGTACATCCATGTTTACTAGCGTGCAGTCTTCTTCTTTTCCCCTGTCTTTGTTGGTGCATTGCAGCATATCTTGGCATGTTACCGCCACCTGTAGATCAGTGAACAGTGTGAAACCATCGACAAGATAAAGCGGTTTATGCAGTCTAAACGTTGTTAACACACACACACAACAGTCTGGAGTAAAGGAATGTTATGCCTTCATAACACAGGAGAATGCCTTTCAATCAGAAGTAGAAGTCACTTATCACTTTGCTGATCCGAATCATTTCATTCAGTTCGGTTCAAAGAGTCACGGTCCCGGATTACACATTATCACCGCTCATTATACTGCAACATTAATAGTGACTGTGTTTCTAACTGTATCCAGACGCTACGCAACTTAAGTCTGTTGCTGCTACAAACTTATTTGTTCAGTTTGATACAAAACTAGGCCTATACAAGCACTATTATTAAGATTAATAGCTCAGCAACCACCTATCTACAGCAGAGTTATCATGATTGTTTCTGTGTTTCAGTGAGCTTTTAACCAGACAGTAACATACCGTATGTCACGGCTGAGCTGACTACGGTGCTTTCAGTGATGGGCGCCTCAATGCTAAAAGCTACTGATTCGGTCAGCGACACTAATGATTCAATACACTCAGTTCAGCTTGAGGATTCAGTATTTAAGATTTGTTCGTTCACGTACTGAACACCTCAGCCTGCAATACTGGTGCGAGTGTATCAGTGACACATCACAAGAGAAACTGTGGCTATTTATTGCTATTTAGATTATTTGTGCCCACCTTATTTTGTAGAAGGTGACAATTTCCCTATGGTCAGGAAGACTTAGACAGTTGCAGATTATTATGCTTCCAGACACAATACCCAGACAAGAGTAATGTGATTTGGCCTTCTGATAAATACTCATAGAGATATGTGTGTGCAGTGTGTGTGTGCTTTGAGTGAGAAAATCATGTGTATCAAATTCAGCACTGTGGTCTGGGTCATCTATTATTTCCTGGCTCCAAAGATAGTTGCAGGAATTGAATTATTTTATGACTACACTACTGTGTATGTATGTTTGGGTGTGTGTGTGTGTATGTGTGTGACACAGACAGACAGTGAAGGGAGTTGGTGTAAAAAGTTCGCTGCTGTCAAACATGGTATGGAACATTGCTCATGATTATGAAAGATTGTTTTTCTAATTTTTGTCAAAAATCAATATCTCTCTGTCTCTGTTGGTTTGTCTCACTGCCTCCCCCCCCNNNNCCCCCCCCCTCTCTCTATGTCCTCCTTTTAAACAGAAGCAAGGCCGTCTTATTATAATTCAGCCCTTAATTACCAGCAGGGGATCAAGGCTAAATGAAGTCTCTGTAAATACTGAAACGGTTCATTTAGTCTCACCAAAGTGTATCTTCTCTGGTTATCTAACTTGTTCTCAAAACAGTAGCAACCCCATTAAATTAGTCCAGATTTGGCAAAGTCCGTTGTACGCTGGAGTGACAGGTCGTCTGAAGATGTGACTCTTTGGTCTATAATGTCGACCACTGAAGTGGGACACACTTTATTGATAGAGATTGTAATTAACTGGCTGTGTGGAGACAAAGGAAATTGCACATTCATCATATCAAATTGGCTCAGGGGGCTTAGCAAGAAGCCAGATAATGGCTCTTTTCATGCCTGAGCCGTGACCAGAGTGCAGACAGCTTGAGATTGTTACACTTGTAGGTACACAATGTGGTCATGGACGCACACAAAGAAACACGCAAACACCAGCAAACACTAATGCTGTGATCAGATATATATTTTTATGTTTTTAAATGCTTAGCCAATTAGCTATTAGAGTCATACTTTTTTGGTGTGACTCGGGCCGAAAGACACGGCAGACCTCAAATGCTGCATCAGTGATTTTCCACTAGTGCAGGTCGGCCATTGTTGGGCTGAATTCGACATAAGGCAGACGGATATCAATACACACTTAGAACAAAAATGCAAGTATGGTTGAAGTGAGCGTGAGTGTCTCTCATCATGAAATTATGACATCCATCCGTCTTCGTCAGTCGGCCCATCCGTCTGTATGTCACACACAAAGCTGTTTAGCTTTTCAACACGTTTACTTGTTTACTTTTGGAGGAATAATCTCCCCACTGTGATTTTGCATTTTCAGAACAATGGCGGCCAAGATCATCATGTGCTCACTAATCCATAAATTGTTCTACGAAACACCAGATTATGTTTTTTAAAATTCTTACTTTCTACAATATCTTTGCATGTCAACTACGGCACATTTACGGTTAGGGAAATAAACGAGGCATGGTTAGAGTTAGGCAGCTAAAACGCATGGTTAAGTTTAGGGAATGATCATGGTTACAAAACGGCAAATGTGAATGAACATGCCCATCCACCATCCAAACCTCGCTACATGTAGGGCACACTACTCCCTGCATTGGCACTGACAACTGTAACTGGACCTAACTTCACTTAACTCAAAACAATGTGATGTTGTTACTGAAAGGGTTGTTACCACTCATAAAGTTTGGCATGCTGACTGTATTTGTCTTAAATGAGTTTTAATGAAGCCATATTTTGTTGCGTTAAATATTTAAAGTTTCCGTAGTCCTTCCATGTTTCCCCTTTATTCATCTTTGGCTTATCTTTGATGTCATGTAGCACAGAAAACTCTTGACCTCTGAGAAGGAGAGTACCAATCTTCCAGACTTCACCTAGATGCTGGGCGGATCTGTGTTAGTGTTGGTGTTGTCCTGGACTTCCCTAAGAGCTGTTATTTCATAGGTGGTTGAATCTGATAAGGGCTTTACAGCTCTGTCAGCTCCTCATTGACAGCTTGATAACTATTGTCTGCTCTCTTCCTATTTTGTCACCTCCATTTCTCTTCTTTTTAAATTCACTGTCCAACCTCTCTCGCACTCTCTCTCTTCCCCTCTCTGCTCTCTCCTGTCACTCTTTGCGCTTATACTGTCCTTCTTTCACTCCAACTTTTTTCCTCCATTTTACATGACTTTCTTCTTCATTCCCCCACGCTCTCTCTAGTGGTTCTGTTGGACACTACGACAGTGTTAGGAGAACTGGACTGGAAGACCTATCCTGTCAATGGGGTGAGTGACATTAGCATTTCTTAAAACTGTTAAGCAGTTGTTCTTTTCTTAATAAACTTGCCTACATTGGATATAACCAGTCAAATAAGTGTGCAAATTGAATAAAATACACCAAAAATGAAATAAAACGCTTTGATGTACCAATTTTACTCATTTACAGAAGCATGGTTCAGACCTAAGCATTCCAACTGTCCAAAACTGAACCCTTGAGCCACAGTAGTCAATGTTTTTCTTACAGACAGGAGGACAGGACTTTGGATCTCATTACAAAATCATACAGGCAGCAGGTGGCATATTTTACATGCCAACCGTCCTGACAGTAGTCAGCCCAATGTGTCATCCAGTGTCTGTATGTGTAACATCTATAAGGTTAAAACTGGGCAAAATTATTATTTTTTATTTACATATAATAGTTTCAACAGCATTTCAGTGCTATACTTCTCAGCCAAGTCAGGTGGAAAGGATTATTATGTGAATGTAGAATATGTACTCTGGCTCTGACCTCGCCAACACAAGGAAGCACAGCACAGCAGGGAGCAGGAAGCGACGGTACTGACTTCCCCCCTAGGGGAATGCAGACTCAGAGTTTACAGGTGGATGCTGGGGTGGAGGTGGGGCTTTTTGAAATGCTATATGAACAGTGGCAGCGGTAGCAGCAGGTGACAGCATATCTTTCAGGTGAGCGGTGAAGTAGCTGCAAAAGAGTGAGCAGAGCATTGGCGGCTTAAGTACACCGCCATGATTAAAAGGGTGTGTTGGATATATGTTGGCAGTGAAAGGAGTGTGCCATGTGGGTGTATAGTGGCCGATTCAAGTTGACTTACTTTATTTCATGAAAAGCAGTTCAAACAATGTTTATATGTAACCTCAACATCTAAAAAATATCCCTCTTCAACCAAATTTAGCCCAGCTTTAAATTATACATGATGACTTTGCATCTCTGACTTTGTTATCTCTGACAATAAGAAGTCAAATCCAGTAGACAGGCAAAATGCACTCATGAATCCAGTGGTGGAAAGTAACTAAGTAGATTTACTCAAGAACCAGATTAAAATTTTGAGGTACTTGTACTTTACTTGAGTATATCCATTTTATGTCACTTTATACATCTACTCCTGGCTATTTTAACATAGAATATATATATATATATATAATAGATACAATTCAGACCCCAGATGTATTATTTACATTTGAAGTAGTTTTGGCCCCAAAAGAAGAATAATGAAATTATTAAAACTGCCATTTAGTCGTTGTCCCCACTGTGTTGCATGACAGAATACTGTTGTAACCATTTTTCCCCCCAAATACCCTTCGGTTTTGAATTTGTTTTCCAGTCCAAAAAACCGGAAGTGACCCAGGATCATTACTGAACCACAACAGTGCAATTGGGCTCTAAATATTTGGGGAATCTGTTTTTCTTTGCGGTCTCTGCAGTCTACTCAGTGGTTAGACTGATTAGGTTTTGATTTGTCAGTCCATATGTTCAGTTGATATTAACAGTGCTAACCCTAGACTAACCTTCTATTTCTATTTTGAAATAGCTTTGCTAAAGCAACACGCCTGTTAATTCCAGCTTGTTATAGACATTATTGTGCACTTGATCCTGAAACAGGAACCTGTTCCTATTCAAATCTGCACAGATTTTGATGCTAAGCTTCCAGTTTCTTTTACCAATGACTGGCGATTTCTCATATTCTTATTTCACTGTTGCTCAGAGATATCTTTGTCTCTTTCTGCCCTTTAAGTTGTCAGTGTGGTTGAACAATTGTACAGCGTTTTGTTCTCCATGTACAAAACATTAATTTTTGCAAACCCTTCATACAAAATAACATCTATTTGTAAAGATGACTTTACCTTTTGTGGCAGCCGATTCCAAACATTTGAACGGTAGTGTTCGATAAGCTTATAAAATACACATTGTTAAGATGAAACCGGTTGTATCCAACCACTTGACTTACAAAAAAACAGCGTCTTGTTGGGGCCCCTTGCCACGTATCAGATGTCTCTGAGTGGTTATAGCAGTTCCACCAAAGAGACATTTGTCCTTTAAACTTATCAGATGGTTTCATTTCAATAACTGTTTCAGGACCAAAGAGAAAAGATTGTCCATTATTTCATAAAAAAAGAAAATATTAGAGAAAAGTCAAAAAGTGAATATAGATTTGTGTGGCAGAACTTTGTTTCTTTCATACCTCCTACCCCAATAATCATCTAATCTCAGATTTATCTGACCTGGCTGTATCTACACTAGATAAACTAGCTCCATCTCAACCAGCTACAACAGTAATTGCTGTTTACACATTATTGCATCACTACTAAAAATCGAATAATGTCATATAAAATAATGTATCAGCCATAGGGGATATTTTACTGCAGAACAAGTATGTTTAATTTTCGTAATACTTACTCGCTTAATACTGTACTTTTAATTAAGTAGGATTTTGAATGCAGGACTTAACTTGTAACAGAGTATTTTCATAATGTGGTACTGGTACTTTTAGTTGAATAAAGTATCTGAGTTTAAGGGGGTTTATTCTGAACAGCTGAGATCATTCTGTCAGTTCAGAAATAGCAGACCCAGGGGATGTTGAGGAGTTGATTACACGCCTCCGCAGACAGTGATCAGAAACTTGGATAATGTCATAATCAAGCGATCAGGGATATGAATAATCAGGTTACTCTATGTCATCATATATATATACATGCATGACAGCATATCCTGAATATGATTAGGGTCAAGATAAGCTCATAACAACTATGTGCATGTAAACACCCCAGTCCCACAGGCTGTATTTCCACTAGTTTCTTTAAGTTTTATGAGATGTTCTCCAGACCTGCATCATCTGAACATTAACCCTTCTGACAGCAGGTAGCAGGTCATTAGCATTACAGCTTTTAACATGAGTACTATGGATCATTCATACACAGTAAATACAATTAAAGTAAATAAAAAATACTTGCATAATGTCAGTGGTAGGATACTGCTATTTAAATTTCAAGTTCTTCTTCCTGTGCACCCACTTATCTAAACTCTATTCACAAATAGCGCACACTTAACCTCAAATAAAATATGAATAAGAATTCACAAACAACACTTTGAGAGTTCAGTAAGACCATTTCTGAAACATAAAGGCAGAGTAAATCTCCTAAAACACAATCACTTTAATTCAATAGTCTCTGGTTGTCTCCGTTTGTGTTTTTTGTAAGACAATGTTTACGTGCAATGAATACAGTTTTGATCAAGCCTTTAGAATATCTAGAGATCAAACTAATTTAATTGTGGCATATAATTCTTACAGGGCTAGGCCTGAAGGGGAAATGCTGTAGATTTCATCCTTACAAATATTTCTGCTGGGACTGAGCAACCATGAGCAACAACAATAATTTTTCCACGATGTTATGTCTAATTCGGGACACGATGGTGGTAGCGGGACTGTTTGTGCTTTCAGGCTATTATTAAAAGTGTAATAAATCCTTTGGAGCAAAACCAATAAATAGAAACAAAATACTGAGATATTTCAGGCCCAAATACCAATATTGAAACAGCCTCTCCTCCCTTGCACACAGCCTGAACAGGTTTTTGCTATGGGGAGCAACAACGGCATTAATTGGTTGAACAAAAACACGACACCACCACCTAGATTCACATCAAATCAATAATTCATCACAACTACAGAGATTTAATGATATTTTCATAACACCTCTCTCTCCCTCTTCCCTTAAGTCTGACAATGACAAATTGTCTTGTTTTAATCAAAACCTCACACCTCTTGGGCAGGTTCAGTGTCTCTACCATTGCTGTTAATACAACNNNCGCTGAATACATAATCACATGGTGTGTCATGTAAACACAGGTGATTTTTACAACAATAGATACATTATGTGCAAAAAGCACTTTCTGCTCAAAAATTCTTTCTCCCCCTACTCAACTGTAATGAAATAGTTAAGACTCTGAGGTATATTTCGTTCGTTGACCCCCCCAGGTTCGTGGACCGACGTGGACCGACAAATCCAACCGCTGCCGCGGGTCCAGGAGGCGCAAACCGGGCCATGGGTTTAAACCATGGACTGTATATAAAGATGGACGACATGACAGCTCCCCAAAAGTGAAGCCAAAACATCTGGATTGCCCCCTAGTGGCTGGCTGCAGTATAGGTCATAAATCCCGCCCCTCCATGTTAGCAGTTATCATTTTTCTGATAAGTTTGGTTTTAATTACTTATTTGATGCTATAAAAAGGGGGTGAAACGTCATGATTGACAGCTGTCAATCACAGTGACATAGTCGCAGAGGCACCTGCAGACATCTTTTTGGGAATTGTATGTAGAGTAGGAACGTCGAGAGGAGATGTAACTTTAACTTTAGCAGGTGATTGTTAGCTAGCAGTTACTACTTATTGATTAATGATCGAGTCGGGCGTGTGCATGGGCAGGACCTCGATACCATGGCTCCATTCCCCGATCACTACTGCACAGACTCTGGCTCCAAATGACGCCACCAGCGCAAGATGGCAGCGCCCGTATCTGGGATATTTTGGCTTTACTTTTGTACAGTGGGAGGAAGTGGAGACGCGTCGTCCATCTTTATATACAGTTTATGGTTTAAACTGATGATGCATGGGAGCTCCTTCCATGGTGAAAGCGCACGAGAGGTGCTGCTGTCTGCGTTAGCTAAAAGCGGCTGATGTGATAGTGATGGTCAATGTGTCAGCCTCAGGTGGTGACACCGGTTTATCTGTTTTCATATTTTGTTACACCCAGCTCCCTGGAGACACCATATTTTTTAAAATTTCAGTTGGATACTCTGCAATGCAAAGTATGAACCTGTATTTTATTAAAGACTAATCTATAGGTACATCTACTTCATGTTCATTTAGTATTATTAATGTAGTGGTACTTGAAGTCCAGTGACATTTCTAATGCTAGTGTTCCGCAGGCAGACAGTGGGTGGTTAAAGGTTGATGAACCTGTTCTTACTAAAGAAAAGATGGAAAAGAAAAGAAGGAATTTTCTTGAGCACTCAATAAATACTGATATCAGTCACAGGACTACAAAAGGTTTAATGTGGCCTTTTTGACCATGAGGCAGGTAGGACTGTCAAGGAGGGGGGTACCCCAGATTAACATTGATTAACATTTTCACATACTGTGGTTTATAGATTCTGATCAAATGCAAAAGCTCTACTGAAGGGTCTAAGTGTTGTTCGGTATGAAAGTGCTAAATTAATATTAAATTATCACTATAAACAGTATAAACGTTTGCTCCCTTTCCCTTTTCTCACCACACTGCCATTGCAATGATTGACAGTGTAGTTTGCTTAATAATACACTAAGCCATAAGTAGACGAGGAAAGGCAACCAGCTGGGAAAAGTAGTTCTTGTGCGAGGCAGCACAGTATGTTCTACAGAAAACTTGTGTTTAACTCAAAAATGAATCTAAAGTTCTGGTCACACTTTCTCGCCTAGCTCTACTTCCAGCAGAGGATGTTAAAGCTCTCAGAGAAATAAATCGTCAAGAAATGTTTAATGATGGCGCTTAATTAAATACTTAACCACTTAATTGAATGTTGGCTCTAAAAACTGAGACATACATTATTATCAATGAAGGCGATGTTCAGTTGAAGCCATGTCACCTTAGTGAGCCTGGTCTCTATGCAAAAGTCACTGAATTGGAAGATGATCTCTTTATCTGCAAGGCAAAAGTTCCATCTAAATCTTTTTTCAGCGATGAACAACTTTCCACTGACTAAATTCAGTGGCTGTCAAAGATTTCTGTCAGGAGCTGAGTGCAGACCTTAAGCTGCCAGGAGCCATGGTGGGGGAGGGGGGGGGATTCATAACAAGTAGTTAGAAACTCACCACAAGTTTTCAATATCCGAATGTCTCTGCACAATGATGGGGTTTAGAAACTGCTTCTAAATGTCATGGAGAAGGCAAAAGGGTGTCTCTGAAGTCAGTGAGGGGCTGTTACAAGATGGCATCATCAATTTGAAAACACATTCAAAGCAAGATGTAGAACCCTACTTTACCTGAGAGGTAGTAGTCCTCTCTGAAGCCCGGTCTAGACAGGGTTGTGGGATAAACATACGCTGCTCTGTCCAGCATTGTTCCTGAGTGCTGACTGGGACAGAAACAGGGAGTACAGGGAGAAGAAACAGATGAAAACAAACTGTACTGTGCTCCAGCAACTAAGCATCCAAGTCAAACATCGTGCATTATTTTTTTTAGAACTGGTTTCAGTGGCACAAATCAACAGAAACATTGATTAATTAAAGTGACAATTCAATTACAAGCCCAATTTTCAAAAAGGCAAATTATGATCAAAACTATGTAAGATCATAATTCTACATTGACAATTGCATTTGATATTTATGAGTGTTTCACATTTATATATGGCAATAAAGTTAAAGGCCCTGTAGGCTGATCAGTACATTTAATATGTACATACTGTATGTTCTACTGTGGTGACATGACAAAAAGGGTTTCAAAAGTATTTTCATTTTTTATTACACACACACACACACACTTTTCAAATCTTGACGTGTTGTGCAGCCCTATGCGTCAAACAAGCTGATTGGTTCATAGAATTTCCTGTCATAAGGCATGAAAGAAAAGTTTAAAAGAATCAGCCACTCACATGTCTCCAAACAACAAACGCGTACTATATGTTTGCGTACATGCAGCTCAGATAAGCAACTCATAAGGAGGCTACACACCAGAACTATCACTGCAGGTACATCAGCCATGAGTACCGATCCACTCAGCACCGCTCCAGTACACTAATATGGCTGCCATAAGGAAATGATGTAAACTGAGCAGCTGCTATGTGTCGGTCCACTTCGAGTCTGAAGAGGGACTGAGACTCTTGAAGTAAATGGTCATCAACTGAGCAATAATGATGAAGTCTTCCATGATTCTCCCACTCTGTGCTTCAAATCACCATCTGCATGCAGACACTGAGTCATTAATTGTTGCAAACTTTGTTAAAATCCCTTTGGACCTGGAGAAAGTGCACCTGAACAAGCTAAAGTCAATAGGACACCTCAGAGGGGCAGGCTTAATTGTAGTGTGAGTGTCATTGTGTTGATGCGAGGTGCTTTAATTGCTTTTTGGATTAAATGAGGACATTTTTAACAAACTGAAGGGTCATGATGCCAAACGAAGAAATTAAGCCCAAAATTGTTTATGCATGATTCGTAGTTTTCCAAGTCTTCAGCATTTTATCTCAGGGTCAGCCTCAAAATTAAGTCAACAGTGAGCCTTTTTTAATATTAGTGTCAGTTTAATACATTAAGTTGTTCTACACCTTTTACTTAAAAAACCTGGTTTCTGTCTGCTACAGTCTGCTAAGCTTGAGGCTAATAGGCAGAGCGATTAGTAGGTGCATATCTGATTGCCTCAGAGAGCGTGGGCTGCAGCTCATCTTTCAAACTCGGGGTTTGCGTTTGTTTTCTCTGCTCTGAACCATGCCACATCCCAAGGGGGCATTTTAGAACACTGAGGCAGAGAGAGTGACAAATTACCATTTTCTCTTGTTTGTATGCATAATGGAACTTCAATTACTTAATGCTGATCTTATGCAAACCAGAAAGCCTGTTTTCTTTAAAGATGCGCAGTTTCTGTTCCTGGTGTGTAAGGAGGGCACTGAAATGACAGAATATACAGTGTATATGTTGAAGAAACTCCTCACATCGAGTGTGCGAGCCTTACAAATCCTTTCCATGACTTCTACAGCAGTTCCACTTTTCTACACTAGCAGAAAATCTCAGAAATGACAGGCTGAGTGGCATGTGGCAAAGTACTGCAGAGGCCTTGCAGTCACATACAACACTAGTTGACTTCTCACTTTAGTGAACACATGAGAAACATGCTAGCGGCTTGGCTCTAGGTCTGTCAGTTGGTTGACCACTTTGGTCGAGTCTGAAATGTCTCAACAACTGCTGGATGGATTTGCCATTCAGTTTGCTACAAATAATCAAGTTCCCTTGAGGATAAATCTTAATGACTTGTTAATCCTCTGACCTCTAGTGCCACCAACAACTACATATCTTGACATCCATTTGATGGATTGGCACCAAACAGACCTTCATGGCACCCAGATGGTGATTTATAAAAACTCTGATCCCCTGACCTTTCATGCAGGTCCATCATCAGGTCAAAATTTCAGTTTATAACATTTATTTGTTTATTGTTAAGTAGCTTATGTTAGCATGCTAATGGCCAAACTAAGATGGCAAACATTAACATGCCAGCATTATAATTGTAAGCATATTAGCATGCTAATGTTAGCATTTAGCTCAAAGCACCGCTGTGCTCAAAATATAGGCTCACAATTTTTCAAGTGTGTCTTAAAACAACAGCCAGGTGCCCATATGAACACTGAAACAGTTGTTACTTGCTGTAATCATTCCTGCTGTTCATACTGGCCATGAAGAGATCGTTCTCTTCTTATGTAAGTGATGGGGGTGAAGTCCTCATTCAGCCCAAAAATGTATTTTGATGTTTATATGAAGCCAGTATGAGGCTTCAGCAATCTGAGTTGATCATCATCAAATGGGTATCTTCCAAAGTTACAGTCTTTTTAGTACAAAATTACATCTTTTTGTTTCACTGGACAATGTTTCTGTGCTGAGCTGCAGTGGAGGGATAGTAACAGAGGAAATTTTGTACTAAAAAGACTAACTTTGGAAGACACCTGCTTGATTTGTCTGACTCAAACTGCAAACTTTAGCTTCAGCTAAAAGTCAGAATGTGTTTTTGCACAGAATGAAGACTGTAAGTTTTGTCCCCCACCTCTCACATTGGAAGTGTATTAGGAAGGGACCTCTTCACAGCCTTGAACAAGAGGAACGATTTCAGCAAGCAAAACCTGTTTCAATATTTATATGGGCACCTGACGATTGTTTTAAGACCCACTTGAAAAAATGTGAACCTATCCTTACAGCCTCACAGACCTGTTAACATGGCTGTAGACTCTTGCAGTAGTCTTGTTCAGGATAAATCAAAAGAGTTGGGTTAAATACTGATAATATTATGAATTATGTTGCCAATAGAAGCATATGGCATGTTTACATACTGTATACTAACATATACCTTATTATACTTATACAACAACAATAACAACTGTAGGTATACATACAACAGTTAATTATACATATGGGGATTTGTTATTTTTAGTTTATTACCATCTGAACATAAAACTAAATCCTATACCAAGATGTTTTCTCCATTTTTTGATTCTGCTCATTTGCTTTGAATATTTCACATAGTAATGATATATGAATGATTACATACTACCTCAGAGTCCACTTAACATCATAAAGGCACCACAACAGCATTATTGGCTGGCTGGAGTTCCAAATGAAAGAGGAAGTGATTATGATTGATTAATCATTTAGCCCTTGGGTGTCACATAGAGCTAATTTAGATAGCTTAATTAATATAAGATTAATTGCTTTTGCACACTCCAGTCAAGGTTAAAGTGTTATTCAATAATTTATATTAGAGAACACCTCAGTTGTCGACTCAACTCCTTCTGTCTACTTTTATTGGGTCTCTCCTCGCGCAACACATTCAAGATATTCATCATTAAGGACTGTGCAGCCACAGTGTGTATGTATGTATTTTAAAATGAAGTATGCATATCACATTCAAACATTCGACACAGCAACTTTGGATAATTTTCTCCCATTGGACTCCCTATTTTGCAGATATCACAGGTACAGAATTACATAATGTAGGTACCAACATGGTGGAGAGTGAAATCAATAAGCAGTCACAGAGTGCTTTCCATTTAGCTACTTATGCTTTCTCACATCGTCCATGCTCCTGTCTGTGGACCTGGAAATGATAGTCTGCAATCATGGGGGAAACTTCAGTCTTCTGTGTCTTGTAGAAGACTGGGAGAGAGGAAGGTTACACAGGTGTGTCCAATGCGGAAGTCTTTTACCGCATAATGACTGACAACAGTTTAGTAGCTCTGTCCATATTCAGGGGACGGATCCTGGAAAGACAGCATTTCCAGACCAAAAACACTGTAATAGGCTGACTCGACCTGTCCCATTTTGAAGGTTTCTCCAAATGTGGCCACGATACGTAGCCTTCTTTTGCCCACATTAGGACACAACTCAAGTATCTTTTGAAGCACTCGGTATCCCATAAGCCATTGTGCACCATCATCATGTGTTTAATGATCCTTGTCAACTCAGGTTTGGTCTCTGCATCCTTTGAAGGATCCAGCCTCTGAATAGGGACATGACTTTCAACTGGCCACTGTAGCTGACCTGATCAGAGTGTAAAGAGTGGGCTGGTGTGACAAAAGCATTACTGTACATTAATATTACTGCAATACTGTGGAGACACAACCAAATGGTCGGTTCAACCTTAGCTTTGATTATACCAGGAAATGAATTCTCCATTAGTGAAACAGATAATAACAGACAATGATGGTACGTTAGCTAAATAGAAAGCACCCACAATCTCTTGAGCTGCCTTTATAAGACTATAAGACCATTCAACAAGCACTTCTGAAGAGGCACTATAGGTATGATCTTATAGTTCTGGAAAACCCCTCCTCCCACACCTTTCCGATGTCAGATTAGGTGGGGGCTGTGTCAGACCATTTTTTCTAACTTTTCGTAGCTGACCATCCAACATTTACATTGTGATTGGCTTGCGGTGTGGAGCTGAGAAAGGAGCCAGGGACAACTATTTTTGTCACTTTTCATGTAAACAACCGACTGCAACACTATGAATGTATTTCACGGGCGACTGTCTGAAAATGAAACAATTACACACACGTGATGCACACTATGATTACGAGCTAGGACAACACATCATACGAACTACTGTAGGGCTACTGTCAAGCATAATCTGCCCACTATGTGTGCCAACACGTAGGAGATTAAATGGTACCAAAATTACAACAACTACTGTTTGCGTTTCTGGGAAATCCCTGGACTTTGAAGGACCCATTTCTTGCCACTGGACACTGGGAAGACTGTGTGTGTGCCAACTGGTTTACAGCATCTCAAGCTCCACAGTTTTGTCTCCATTTTGAATTGAATAGTTTAGTCTCATTCATACATAATGCTTTGTATGCTGTACATTTCTCTATCATGGCCTCCACAAAACAGAAGTAGAACAGTAGAACTGCTACCATGTCTCCCATGTATCTCATGCTCTTGAGATATAATTACATGTCCAACTGTGTAGCTCATACTATCTCAGCTGCCCATTTACTGCCACAGGAGTTGTGAGAAAGACGTTCTGTCAATAAACATTAGGGCTTTTGAAGCTCTGATCATCACACCGTTAAAGCGGAGCAGACAAATGAGAGAGTCTGGCTGATGCAACAGCATGAAAACATTGGTGAAACTAACTTGGTGTCAAACGTCATGTTTCTATAGAAATTAAGTTTCACTACATGCAATAGAAGGTGCACAGGTTTTATGGAGCAGCTCTGCAACCAGATCTTTGATGGGATGATGTATTGTAATCTCTAAACATAATTGCCATATTAATATATTTGCTACTAATCTGCAGCAGAGTACATACTAATAGCCATAACTGAATGTCTGCATACAGAATAACGTATCAGCCAATCTCACCCACAAACAAATGATATGTAGTAATGCCTGTAGGATGGTCCTATTATTGCATACATGCCCAACAAAAATGTATTTAGCAAATTTACTAGCAAACTGAACTGTCCGGATGATTGACATGAAAATATTACATAGGATAGATGTCAAAACCTTTTTGCAAAAAACATAACTACTAGTGTTCTGTAAATAAAATATTGTATTAAATTGTTTTTTATAATCTGCTTGTATGTCTTTCTTTTTGATGCCATGTTGTGAGCGGTGGAGCTAAAGACAATTTTTCACATTGCAGGCAATAAAGTTACTAACCAAATATTATGTATGGCAATTGTTATTTACAAATGTACACATATTTGCATCCTATATTTTTACAGTGGGACGCTATCACAGAGATGGATGAGCAGAACAGACCTATTCACACCTTCCAGGTTTGCCACGTAATGGAGCCAAACCAGAACAACTGGCTACGGTCTGGATGGATCCAGCGGCAGGCTGCACAGAGGGTCTGGACCACATCACAGCACTCCCTCAGACACATACTGTACTTGTTCAGAAACCACTGCCAGACACTGGAATCAAATGAAGTAGTCTTGAGGCAGGGCCTGGTTGTGACATTGTCTCAAGGTTGGGAAAGTGAACTAACTGGAGGGAACGCAATCTTCTGTGTAACATATCAGGGGAGGGAAAAAAATGTAAAGCAACACAAAAAATGTGACTTCACTCTGATAGAGAGCGGCTGATTTCCACTGAAGTCAATACAGAACAGCCCATTATAAATCAAAGATGGTGCAGGAATTTTTCTTTACACTACACTACACTGGAGTGCTGCTCATTATGTCTGAAACATAGCTGTATCACAAACTGCTAAAAAAAAAACCCTGAGTCTGGCTGGGCTGATGCTTTGCAGTTTAAAATGGCAGAAACCTTTACATTTTACTGTTTTCAAGGGTTGTCTTTTATCCTTTTCACTATTGCTTGTTTGTACTCTCAAATTGTATGCTGTCTTTTTTGCCTACTATAATTACTTTCTATGAATTAATTCATTGCTTTGACGCTTGCACTTGGTTGATTTTTGTAAACACAAACCCTGCACCTGTATTGTTATATTAACATTTATGCCTCTGTTAGAAATATAAAGCCAAGAGGACTTATTCTAAAAGACAGAAACCAGTTTACTTCCAGTCACTGCAAAATGCTTAATAGCGCTGTATTTGTAATGTCTAATGAGCTTGTGATCATTTGTTTATCTATATTTTAGGTATATGTGGAGCTGCGTTTCACACTGAGAGACTGCAACTCCATTCCTTGGGTGTCTGGTACCTGCAAGGAAACCTTCAACCTCTTTTACCTGCAGACAGGCGAACCGCTCCCAGCAGGGACACGGTTTCGGCCTACAGACTATGCCAAGGTAGGTTATCGGATCCGTATCATGAAAAAGAGTTCTCTGTTGCGCTGCTGGTACCATTCAATAGCAAGGAACTGTGCTAGTAAAGTATGTTGTTGTTGGCTTTAAGGTGGACACCATAGCAGCAGATGAGAGTTTCACACAGACAGATCTTGGAGATCGCGTTCTTCGCCTCAATACTGAGGTCAGGGAGGTGGGGCCAGTGACACAGAAGGGCTTCTACTTGGCCTTCCAGGATGTGGGAGCTTGCATTGCTCTTGTGTCTGTCAAGGTCAGTGAACAGGCTGGTGTGACTTATGTCTGCATGAACTACAGCCATGAACTTGTCAGTTTTATTTCTTTCACAAGACTGGCATTGCTTCAACTTCCTGCTTGTCCTTGTCACATAAAGGTGTTCTACAAACGCTGCCCGTCGACTTTAAGGAACCTGGCAGCATTTCCCGACACGGTGCCACATATGGACTCATCCTCTCTGGTGGAAGTGAGGGGCGCATGTGTGGAAAATGCAGAAGAGAGGGACACACCCAAATTGTACTGTGGTGCTGATGGAGACTGGTTGGTACCACTGGGCAGCTGTGTCTGTAGTATTGGCCACGAGGAGATGGATGGCTACTGCCGGGGTGAGAAGTGTGTTTGGATGTTTTTGTGTGCGTGTATGTGTGTTTGTACTCATTTTAGAGCAGTACACTTCACCAACAGTGTACTAAAGCTGCAGATACAGCGAAGGAAACAAACAGAGAGAAATAGAGAGAAGAAGAGAAGGCATTGCATCACATTAACAGATCTCTAGGGCCTCCCCAGTCATCTGCAGGAGTTTGAGTTTACAGAATTGCTATTCCCTCCTCTCATTCTAAGATCCTGCATCCTCGTCTGATCGTCCCTGTCGACATCTCTCTTCATCTCTTCAAAGCTCCACCCCCCCATCATCTTCTCTCCTCTCTTGTCCACTTTGTTTACGCTTCACTTACACCCCCGTTCTTTCTCCTCCATTTGCTCCCTTTTCATTCCTCCCTCTTAATTCTCACTCTTGCCATCTCTCATCACCATCCTTTTCTGCCATGAGATTCTAAACAATGTGAATATGAAGAGATTAGTGTATGTCACCAAGAATTTCCTGACATTTCAAAATCATTACTTTGGCTCTCATGAGGAAGTCTCAAGACTCTTTCTGTTATTTGCTTCAAATGGGAAATTAATTCCTTGTCCTTCCAAGCTGTTTTTGGTTTTCTGGTGTTTATATGTCTGCTGTTGCCTTGATAAATATCATGCTGCGGTAAATAAATGCAAACTTTGATAAATACCACAAAGCTTCTGTAAAAGGCTTTATGGGATGCCTCCTCTCTAATTAGTCGTATCAGCATTACCTAAATATGGCCCACTGTCAGCAAAACAGATTAAGAAAAAGTTAAAGCAACTGTTGACTTGTTCCTGATAGTCTTTGGCCTGGTTTCTCAATTAGACTGTGCAGACAGACTGCAGGCTAGCTGGCTAATTGCCTTCATTTGTTAGTTTCACAGCTAATTTAGCTCGCACCTAGTCTTTTCTAAAACTCCCCCTACCCTATTTCTTTTATGAGGCTCCGACTTACTCTTGTAATTAAGGCAGGTGCTAAATTGAGCCACACTGCATGATTACAACTGAACTGCATGCCGTGTTACTTGCTACATTTTTCAGACTTACAGAAGTCTCAGCTGGTTGGGGTGAAATTCATGTAGTACCCCTGTGGTGATCTGGTTACTCAGGTTATTACAGAGAGAACTCCAACAGTCATTAGTACAGCTGATATGTAGGACAGGCTGTAATATCTCCTTTATTTGCTCCTCGGGTATAATTTTTCTTTTTATCTTCTTCTCTTTTATCTGCTTTTTATTTATCTTTTCTCTCTCTCGCTCTCAATCATCTCAGAGATGTAGTTAAACAACACAGAAGCCTGTCAGGAGAGATTACTGATGAGACGGCAGCTTAGGAGCGGCACTCTCATGGTGTCCCTCGTATATGTCCTACATCTATACTCTCCCTATTCATCCCCTTTGGCTGACAGTAGCTGCTTCTCTCGATTGTACTCTAGTTGCAACAGTGTCAAGGGGATCTGGGCAGCCGTTACAATGAATGGGTCAGTAACTCATTGAGCAGTAACCCACTTGGCACTTGGAAAATGATGTGTGTTTGTCTATTTATTCAGTCATATGTATCTTTGAACTAACAAACCTAAGTTGTCAGACACCTCAAGCTGGCAGTAGGAGTGTAAAGTGATTTTATATCCATACTGTATACTTTATATCTATTATTTATATCTCACAGTATATATCATCCTATTGCCTAACTCTAGATGACAGAGCTGACTTCAGGAAGATTTGAGGATGTTTCAGGGTGATCAAGACCGACACAACAAACTTATTTTTCACCAATATTTAAAGAAATATTCTGGTACTCTTGGTATTTGTTATCTCTGAGACTGCCAGTATTATTGCCACTCATGTTTTTATTTTCTGTAAAACTACCTGGATAATTAGTAATGATTAACAGTACCACATAGCTAAGTAGCAGAGTATTTTTTTTTGTCAGCAGCAGGAAAATTGTAACATAATTCCAAGTATTTAATGCCGCACCATGTATGTGAATATACATACTAAGGATGCAACGATCCGATACGCAGATCAGTATCGGCGCAGATACTAACTTTATTGATCAGGTATCGGCCATGATGTCAATGTCATTATATAATTCAATGTTTCCGCTATCAGCTGCATTCATAGATATACAGACATAAAATCTGGGGAAAAGAGAGCACTGGTTGCGGATCAGAACTCAATATCGGCAGATACCGTGAGCTAAGGTATCAGAAGCAGTATTGGGAGAGAAAAATCAGTACATCTCTAACACATACTGTGTAGTAGTTTCTGGAAATAGAGCTCAATAGTACAACAATACCTGTGTCTTAAAATGAATAATAAGCAGTCACTATCAATTAGCAATTACTAAACAGCTATCCTGTTATAGACAAGTTAGCTTGTACGTGTGCACATGTAATACTAAACTAGGTAGAAATTAGTTTCACTTAATTAGTTAAACACTGGTAACTTAGTACACACAGGTAAGCTAACATTTAGTTTAGAATTCATTACAATCAACAAACAACTACAGAAAAATGTAATCAACCGATCAAACGTTTCAATACAAAAACTCAAACTAACTAACTTTAATACAAAAACTCACATCATCACTTACGCACAAGCAACCGCTATACTGGTGTTAAGCTTAATCAATAAGCGCGCTAACGAGGGTCATGATACAGAGTTGTACACAATTTCCTATGTTGTTGTAGCCACTTACTATATCTAGAATAGTCTCTGTAATGGTAATAAATTACAACAGTGATACTTAGTGCATGTGCAATGTTATCAAAATACAATATAAATAAAACTTAAGAACTGTTATGAGGCCTAAAGTATATTTTCACTTTAGACAGAGCTAGACTAGCAGTTTCCCCTTGTGTGTGTCCAGTCTTTGTGTCTGCTAAACATTTCCCAGAGTTAACTCTGCAATGGACGAACAGACATGAAGCTACTATTGATCCTATCCTCTCACTGTGAGTCTAAAAGAAAACGTATATCCCAAAATGCCTGATCCTTTAAGATTCACCCTTCTCTGAAATACGGTTGTAGCATCCTGGGTAAAGGAAACCAGAGATGCTGCTATTATTTTGTTGTGCAGGAGCTGCAGTCGGGTTCAGAAATGTCGGGTAGCTGTCTATCGAGGATGATCTGCTGACGACGATCTGCTGACATTAGGTTAGAAGAGGTGATCAATAGCAACAACACATGATGGCCTTGTAATTAATGATTTATGGGCAATTATTTTTTTTCTCATCAATAATTTCCATAGGTCTTGCCGAGCTTGTGCTGCGATGAAGATGTGCACTTTGCAAGTAGTTGCAGGAAGTTTAGGCATGAACTTGCGATGACTTCTGCTTTCTCCTCGTTTTCATTTTGGAACACTGCTTCAAAGGGTACTGTGATCAAAGCTGTCTGAGAGGCAGCATGGGGAAAGAGCAAAAGAGGGAGAGAGAGCGAGAGAGAGAGCGAGGGAGAGAGAGAGAGAGAGAGAGAGAGAGAGAGAGAGAGAGAGAATAGGGAAAACCCCAGCGCTCCCGAATATAAGCAGAGCTCTGCGCTAACACGTCCATCTTTCCCTCCCAGCTGCCTAAACAAAGGCATCAGCGCTTATCAAACCCTGCTTTCCACCCCAATAGCATTCTGCCAGACTGTTTTGACATCTCAATCGAGTGCTTTATTATTCCATTCCTTTCATTCAGTGTCAGCCACAAGAGGATTACTCAGAGATAGGCTGGTTATATCATGACCTAGATAAGGCAACATCATAGTGCTAATGCTATTTGTTCCACATCCTTTCGTCACACCATCATATTCAAAAGGAGGCAGTGAATTGTGAGGGTAGCTAATAGAGACGTCTTTTCAAATTTCATTTGAATCAGAATAGATAGGCAGACAAGACCAAAAGCCCACCAGTAGGCTGATTACATTCAATAGCCAAAAAATCTTCTATATACAAATATTTTGTTTTCAACTAAACCTTTTGAATGTTTTAGCAGCTAACACCTACTCTACTGTACTTTTCATAAAGTTGATACCAACACAGGCCAGTTTCTCTTCTTATTGTACAGATGAATAGCGAGCAAGCAAATTCACAGGGATTTTTAGAGTCACACAATAAAATCCTTCAGTGTTTTCCGTTTTCTCTTTTCCCCCCCATGACCCAACAGTGTCAAAGTTCTCCAGAAATGGACATTACTTAGCTTGCTCACTGATGACCTCTGCTGTCTCGAGACACAGGATTGATCTGGCAGGAAAAGTACAAACTTTTGACCTTAAATGCAGGTAAAGTGGAATAGGAGATGAGGAAATCGATACATTCTCTTGGTTGTATCTGAGTCACAGTGCCCCTCTTCTGTCCATTAAGGACTGTGTTTACTCTGGCCTCTAACGCAGCTCAGCCAGACTAGAGCATCACTCATTCTCTGTGAACTTCCCATCTGCATATCAAAGCTGAGAGACCAGGGTAAACATAGTCTCTGGCTCCATCTGTTTCTGACAACGTAAAGCCAAGAGAAAACTTCCAACTCCACACACCCAAACAACTCAAAATCTCTTAGTTGGCATGTCATTACATTGCTGTAAATGTGCAGGTGATGTACTTCCTTTGACCAAGCCCCTGTAGGATATCTATTGAAACTCAGCTTCCAAGCATTCTTAACCTGAAGCCAAAGTTTAATCACTGCAAGGTATTTTGAAAAGTGTCTCTGATCAATATTTTTATGGATCAAATTACTATGTGCAACTTAAAAGGGATCACTTGATGAACTCACAGACAATTATCACCCGCCTATGCAGTTCCCGTCAGCTCTACAGAGCTTTACAGCATCTTTCAGCTCACTGTTCTGGTTTTCAGGCCTGCAACTTTACTGTTTTGATTCACTTAGGCTTTGTTCAGACTGCAGGCAAATCAGATTTGTTTCTCAAATCAGATCTTTAAGATAGACTGTCCGTTATTTGCAAGTGATCAGATCGGACTTGTGTGTCCAGACATCACCAACCTATCTGTGGTAACAACGTAGGCTTCAGTGACTACATACACTGGTGACGCGGCTTTCCAACGCGGAAGCATGACAAATAGAGATCCATCATCATCGCCCTCAAAACAATCGCGCTGTCATGCCGCGGTGCAGATCTCCTCCGTCGCACCAGACAAACTCAGCGACATACAGCAGTCATGGCGGGCTTCACTGTGCAGCGAGAGGTGTGGTGCCATCCGACACTTTGAAATCCGATTTGAGCGGCCAGAACGTCCGGACTGAGACGCATCTGAAATCTGATTGGAATCGCATGTCAAACCACCTCCAAATGTGGCTTGGATCCGATTTCATGTGGTTTTTGTTGTCCAGACTTTCTAAAATAAATCTGGATACAGTCTGGGTATGCCAAAAAACTGATTTGGGCTGGCAGTCTGAACAAAGCCTTACTGTTCTTACAGTAGCAGCAATGTTTACAGCAAGCAGGTGGCGGTTTTCACTACCTGCCGAGCACCAAAAGGCACTCAGACAAAGTTAGCGACTAGTTGCTGAACACAGTGGAGCATTTAGCAGATAAAGAGCCAAATACTTCCTCTAGTAGCTGGTGGAATTGGTGTCAATTGGACATTAACTCAACTCCAAAAAACGCTAATGAGGCTCCATATCTGCTGTGTGTAAATAGCCAACTGTTTGCGAACACATTTGCCAGATGAAGTTTATAAGTTGATAATATAACAATCTTGTATTTGTAGTTTGTTGCGCTGCCCCCAAGTGGCAAAACAATTAATTAACGCAGGTTTAAGTAATAAGAGTTAAATTTTAGTCCCTCTTCCTGTTAGAACTTGAGTGTGACTTTTTATGTAACAATCACTGCTAAATGACATTAACAAGAGTCCAAGAGAAGCTATGGCTACACACCATACTGTACATCATCAAGACTGGTAACATGCCAGTGTCATTGATAAAAGACTACTAAGCTATTGAAATCTGGAACTATTAGGCAATTAATTGATTAATTGAAAATTAAAAAAGGTAACTATTATATTTTTTTTAATTCAATTAATCATTTTAGTAATTCTTCAAGCAATAATGCCAAACATTCACTGCTTCCTGCTTCTCAAATGTGAGGATTTGCTGATTTTCTTTGTCACATATATGGTAGTAAATTGAACCTCTTTGGGTTTGGGACTGTTGGAAAAATAAAACAAGACATTTGAATTCATCTCTTGGGCTGTGGAAAAATTATAACAGACATTTGTCATTATTTTCTGACATTTTCTAGACCAAATAATTAAATCGATTAGTCGAAAAAAATTATCAGCCGAATATCTTGTTAGTTTCAGCCCTAAACCTATAAACCGGTGAAACATATGGTGTCTGGATTATTGTTGTATGTTTTCTGTGTACAGCAGTATTTGCTCTGAGTGGGAATATGCATTTTGTGCCAATATTGTTTGTTTCATGAATAAGAATACGTTCCATGACAAAAAGCCAAACAACTGATAGTGAACAAATTGGATCTCATTATGTGTGTGTGGGGGGGGGATGTTTTCCTGTTTTCAAACTTTTTGATAGAAATAGTGGTATGAGTATTGTAATTGCTTTTTGGTGGTGATCTTCCCAGCATATACCAGAGAGCAGGGAGCAGCTGGAAATTCAAATGAATCATTGTGTTTGTTGCCTTTGGCAGGAGCTCAGCTTAGGAGGAAAGTAATATCCAAGTGAATGAGGGGCCTCAAAAATTGGAAGCTGGGTGACAAATTACTCTTCTCATGAGGAGCTAAGCAGCAACATGATTTTGACGAGGATTTCTGTCTATGTGTCAATCTTCCTTCTCATCCCTTTCACATATCTTTATACTCAATTATGTCCACCTGTTTATGCAGATTGTTTTTTCCTTGTATCTCTTTCCTTCTTGCATATTTCATTTTCGCTCTACCTTCCATGTCATCTCTCATTCAAAATTCGCATTGAAAACCACTGACCATTGCTACTTAAGGAAATATGGTGACCTCTTACCACTGTGTTTTGAGAAAATATAGCTATGTAAAATAGAACAGAACAGAATATATAGCTGTATAGAAAGCACACTGAATGGATAGACAGTTAGTTGACGTAGTTAATCGATGAGTCATTCAACAGAAAATGAATTGGCAATGATGTTGGTAATCCAATAATCATTGAAGTTGTTTACTTGAGCAAAAATGTCAAACATTTGCTAGTTTCAGCTTCTCAAATGTGAGAATTTGCTGCTTTTCTCTGTTTTATATAATTTTAAATTGAATATATTTGAGTTTTGTACTGCTTGTTGAACAAAATAAGCAATATTAAGATGTCCCCTCAGGCTTTCAGAACTTGACATTTCATAGACTAAACAACTAATCTAAATAATTATCGACAGATTCAGTCCAGTCCAACACCCAAAAAGATTACGTTTTCTATCATGAATGATGAAGAAAAGCACCAAATCTTCACATCTGAGAAGCTGGAACAATCAAATGTTTTGCATTTTTGCTTGAAAAGTTTGTTAAATGAACTAACTGATGAATCAACTAATCTTTGCAGCTCTAATTTCAGGCCTATCTAAGCCACAGAGGTGCTCCAACTGTCAGACCCAACATTGTCTATGGAGAAAACGATTGTGATTTTTACTTAACCACTGAACCAGGGGCGCCCGAAAAAGCTCCTCACACTTCGCCACTCTATGGGGGTTAAACTGATGATTGTATAGTGTGCTTGAGGTGTCTTGATATATAATTTATGGACACCTGAAAGCCAATCAAAAATTAATATTTTCCATGGCCATGGTAAAGCATTCAGTTAGACTGGCAGGTATGTTGTGATACAATTTTGGATTGCTGGGTACAAAAGATGAGTTTCATTCCACTCTCATATTGATGAAAAATACCATTTTGAAGGTCAAAGTTCAGCTCATCAACCTCTGTGGGAGGGGAACGAGGGGAGATGTATTCCAAACAGTCCGATTAGTCTTTTCTCAAAGTAATTTTCCCGGCTGGTCTGACAGACTACACTTCTACAGGACTCTACACAATGAATTGTTAGTATCAGTTGAATGAACAACTGAACCGACTATAAATACTCCAGCAAGATTCTAGCCTCAGGTAGACTAAAGTAACAACAATCTAGCCTGAGGTAGGAAGTCTAATCCTCATTCAACCAGTACTCTCCCATGGGTCGCCCAAGCTGACACACATGTAGATACTAGAGATACTGCATCAGTTGGTCCGCATTACAATGTCAGGGATTTATTGTATCTACAACTACTGAACTTATTGAATCAGAACCTCCTTTACTGCATGAATTTACATACCAGGAGCTATTTAATTCAATTTACTTTATTTCACCAAGATAATCCACTCAGTAACAATAATCTTTTACAAGGAGTCCCGGGTACAGTACTGAATACCGGATAGCAGCTGGACATCATTCATGTGACACAGTATGAAACTTATCACTGTATAATGAAAAGGGCTAATATCAACAGAAGGATTACAGTGGTAATGTTTCTCAGTGGAGCCAATAATGCATCAGACAATAACAGACTTATGTAATATTGTCTGTTACTGGCGATGTGAGGAAGAAAAGAAATAAATGTGGCTCACTACTACATCTTTGTGCTCTCTACTTACAGTAACTGTGGGGAAAATATTAAAATGTATAAAATCCCTCTGGCTGCCTGCCATGAAGTCTTGATTGAATTTCGCAATGTGTTACCTTTTTTCTCTATCACTGTATTCTGTCTTATAGCTGGCATATTTATTTGATAATTTTGAAATTATTATCCCACCCACACACATATATTCTCACACAAATCACTCTGCAATAAAATGATCCCCAGATTCCCAGAATATTATATCATTGCACTATTAGTGCTTTATTTTTCTCTGCTAAAATAAGTCTGGGGAGAAGGGGGCAATCTGCAATGGTTTTGCCATCTTCTGATAAGCCTTAAGGGAAAGAGCGAAGGAGAGTAAAGCAGGAGGAGAGATGGGAAAAGGAAAAATATTGGAAGAAAGATGAAAAAAAATCAGAAAAAAAAGGTGAAAATTGTGGCAGAGCAAAACAGTTGGAGAAACATTGGAGAGATAAGGAAAGGAGAGTTGGCTGAATTGATCGGGGAAAGGCAATGGGAAGGTAAAACGGGAGAGAACTGGAGGAAGTAATGAGGTAGGAAAGTGAACCTGGGTAAGGATGGAAAACTGAAGAATACTTAGGTCAGCAGATTGGACCATGTAAGTGGATGGAGGTTTTAGACTGAAAGCAGACTATAATTGCATTTTCATAATGCATTATTTGTATGTTAATAGCTATTTTTTAACCTTCCTGGCAAACAATGAAAACTTACCTCTGTCTGTATTGAAGGGAATCTGAAAGTGGGGACTCTATTAAACCTGCTGATTAAAACAAATGGGCTCCAGAGTCTTTTGCATAGCTTAAAGCCTTAAACTTTTTTTTGCATTGTAAGACAAGACAATATTACATATATTCTGTATATTGTTCCAGCATTTCATTGAAGCTGTATTAGATATTATATTACTCTCAATATGCTGTCTTTTAAGGCTACATCATAACGTAAAATTAAAGAAGGCTAATTTTCATGTGTTGTACATTATTTTTAACATACTTCCGCATTGTTTACTGTCGTTTTTATTTAATATTTGGCATCTCTTGAAACTCTACAACATAAAGTAGTCCACAAATAGTTATTTGTATATTTTCCAGTCCACCACTTTGGTGCAGAAAACATCTTTATATCTTGACAACTATTGGATGGATATATTTAGCTGTACAGACATTCATGGTTCCCAGAGGATAAGGAGTTTTTGGTAATCCCTTTACTTTCCATCAACACCACTAACAGTTAAAATTTCAACATGTGTATTGTGCATGTATTTTAACACTTTTATTATATTTTAGACTTGATACTTCGAAAAAGTTCATTTTCAGCGGCAGCTAGCTAAGGACAGTTTCCATGCTAACGTTAGCTAACAAGCTAAGGGCCAGATATTGCTAACATGATGTTAACCTGCGACGTTCAGTGCTTGCTAATAGTGTTAGCTGGCTAGTAAGGTGATTAACGTGGTAGTGTAAGTTTGTAGTTTCAAAACTCAGTTATTGTTGTGTTCACTTATCGTTACTCCCACATTTTGGGTGGTTGTTTAGTTAGCTTTCTTACCGGAAGTTGGGTTGCGTTCAGCGGTCAGACTGGTCCAGAGAGGACGTTGCATGGAGCGAGGGCTTCGGTATGAGAGGAGCACAAGCCTGGCTTCTGTTTAAAAGAGGAGGAATATGCCTTCCAGTACCTCCGAACTTGTTTTTGTTGCGTGTTGTCTCCCCTAAAGTGGCTAGCTTGCCATCGGTACACCCGGTAATCACCCAGGTTTAGCTAGTCCGAATAGTGTTTTGGTAACCTAGCAACCTAACATGAACAACCACCTGCTGCTCAGCCTGCTTGATATGACACCCATTTCAAGCAAAAGCCCGTTGAGCCTTGCTAGATCCCCATGAAAAATACCACATATCTGTAAACTACCTTAGTTGGGCTATTCTCAACCAACAATTTATATTTGTTGGTTGTGAGTTTGCATTCTTTATTCAGAAAAGTTGCATTATAGGCGTGTGCCATCTGTTACACTGGACAATGGGCAGGACCATAGGCATGTGGCTTAGTGAGCTAATAAGGAGGTGACAGTGATCCATAGTAGCTCAAGAAATAAGGTCAGACCACAGGTGAGGAGAGAAGCAGCTGGGGCTTTAAATTAAATGCATGTGCACCGATGGAAATGCAATCGCATGAGGTACATTAACCTTGTGTAACTGGCTTCTTCCTCCTTTACCTCTCTTTTTCTCCAGCTTGCAAGCCTGGCTTCTTCAAGGCATACGCTGGGAACACTATATGCTCCAAATGTCCTCCACATAGCTCCAGCCATGACAAGGCCGCCACCATCTGTCACTGCGACAAAGGCTTCTACAGGGCTATCAAAGACTCCTCCAACATGGCTTGTACAAGTAAGTAGAGTAATTGCAAAAGACACTGTCAACTGGGACATTCTTAGTTTCTGTTTGCATGTCTGTCATTTATTTTAGTCTGTGGTGCCGTCTTTCCCCCATCCATCTGCTCTTTTTATATTTGAGCAATATGATTGAGGTAATTTTAAATATATGCCTCCATAACTTTTGCCTCCATATCTCAACTTAGAAGAAAAACACCTGTTATGATGTACCTTATTCATGCACGTGAAAAATTCTAACAGTAGTATCCATGAAATTGACATGTAGCATGCTGGAATGAAACACTTAGGGCACTCCGAAAGCTTACCACCCACACGCCTACGCACAGATATCCAAAGACACACTCTCAACTTTAGTTCTGATCACTTTGCCAAATCAGACATTGTACAGTTTGAAAACTGGAATAAAAAATCGGAACTGTGGTCTTTCCAGGAAGTTGACACATAGGCTGTTGGAATGAAATACTGCTAAATATGTTGAAAACCAACCACCCACACACCTACGTACACACATACGACAGATTCAAATCATGCTCACTTGCTGCTTGAGGTCCTTTAGTTGTCAGATTTTGGTGATCATATGCCCACTTTAGGTTCATCCTCAAGGTCAGATGAGTGGCGTGTTCGCTGTTATACTTAATACTGATACTTACACACGAACCTGCATTTTTGCACGGTAGCATGCCAAAAGTAAGATGTTATTGCTGCTCATTTCATACTTTTTGATACACTGTTAGTGGCTCTCCCAAGAGGCCTACCGTGTCTGAAATGGCACCAGTGATCACTGATTATGTGTTTTGTCCACCCTTGTATTCAATCACACAATAATCAAACCCCTCTATATGTGTTATGCTATATTTGTACAAGCATATTTGTTTAAAAATGCCTGACAAAGTGATCAGTGAGTTATCAATGAGTAATCTCTCTCTAAATACCTTTTTTTTCTCCTCAGGGCCTCCGTCAGCTCCCAGGAACCTGGTGTCATTGATCAATGACACGGCTCTCTTCCTGCAGTGGATGCCTCCTAGCGATACAGGAGGCAGGAAGGACATCACCTACAACATCCTGTGCCAGCGCTGTGGAGGAGGAGGTGACGGCGACAGTGGTGTGACACAGTGTGAGCCGTGTGAGCCAGACCTGCGGTTCATCCCACGGCCACTTGGTCTGACTGGTACCTCTGTGGCAGTACTAGATTTCGCAATGCAAGCCAACTACACCTTCCATGTAGAGGCCGTGAATGGCGTCTCTGGGCTGGGAGTGGCCCCACGCTCACTGGCGAATGTTACCGTCAATACACACCAAGCTGGTGAGTTGCAGAGCTGTTTCCAATTCTGTTTGTTGTACTGTCTTCAAATCCAACTGTGTGAATGATGACAAGCAGTACCTCCTACAGAATTATAGGATTGACTTATATTGATAGGGTGACTTGGTATCTTGACCTAAGATTTACAATTAATTACTAATTTCATGCATGCTTAAACAGATAGTGGATTAACTGATTAATCCATCGACAGACAATTAATTGCAAACAATTTAGATAACTGATTATTTGTTTGTCATCAAAACATCTGCTGGTTCTAGCTTCTCAAATGGGAGGATTTGTGAATTTTCTATGTTTTATATCACTGTAATTGAAAAACTTTGAGTTTTGGACTGTTGGTCAGACAAAAAAAAAGTAATTCAGAGACTTCACATGGAGCTCTAGGGTCTTATTTTGAGCACTATTTTCTGATTAATTTATGACTTGAAAAGTATTTGAAAGATTGATAATGAAAACAGTTGTTAGTTGTAGCCATGAATTTCATAATTACATAAATCAATTTTAAAATATTTTGCAGGGCTGAAATAGTACACTGGTAGCTACAAAATATTGCAACACATTCATCATTTTAATCCTGCTGGCATGGGCAAAATAGCCATCTGGAATGGTGGGAATTTTCCCAGTGGACCATTCAGCTGGTGGGATGGCAGGGAGCCAAACAAAACTGTTAAAAAATAGTTTACAAACTTGCAAACTAGCAGGTTGCAAAAACGACCAGGACCAAGTTCATTTTGCAGCTGCTCAAAAATACCTGCCGCACCTAACGACCTAACTTACGTGAGCATTAACAAGGTGTTCACCAAAAATGCCCAAATTGAAACAAAAGATTATGTGGATTTCTTGTAGTGCTCTGTCCCTGCATCCACAATTCACCCTTTGGAGCGTCAGTTGGAGTATCTGTGGACTGGACGTGAGGGACCAGTTTCGGTCAAATGTTTATAGTGATTTCTGGTAATATGACTGTCCACTGTATTTGATAGACTAAACTCTATCTCAAGGCTTTGAGTTAAATTCCATAACTTTGGTGCATAACAGCTGAAGGACACTGGTGACTGGAGTAAAAATTTTAGTTAACAGCACATCTGCAGTTTATGTATTTCATTTGTTCTCCTTTTGCTGGACAGATTTCTGTACAGATTGTTGAAGGTTAACATTCAACTAGCCATATTTAGCTTTAAAATATTATATTACGCTTGACATATGCATATACTGTAGTTACATAATACCTTATTCATAGCTCATGAATGCTGTGTTTGGGAGCAGATGAAGATATTTATGCTACAGTAACAGACGGGGATTTATTTATTCTGCACCTAGATTTGCCTTTCTTCCTCCTGAGCACCCTCCGTCTTCTTCTACAGTGTCTGTCTCTCCGTCCAGCTTAATGTGTCAATAAGTGAAGCACATTTCTGACCCTTGAATAGCTGACAGAGCCACTGTGACCTGAACCTAGTCGTAATTAGTAGAACTGGGCTGACCTGAGGTCAACTACAGCTAGCAGTCCTCAATGCAGCATTGTCTTGGGCTTGAATTAGGAAAAATAAGAGACCTGAGTTCAACTACTGAAACCTAAAACCTTTATTTTAAGGGCAAGAATATTGATGGAATAATTGATGGTTGAGAAGAAGGAAGGAAAGAGAGTGGATAAATAAATTATACTAGGGATGTATGCACACATTTTCTCCCCTTTCAGCATGCGCAGCAAGCCAGTATTGAGATGAAATTCTGATGAGAACAAGACAGACGCTCACCAGTCATCAGTGGCTCAGATATAAAAATAGAGAAGTGGGAAGTGGGTATATTCACGGTTTTATTCCATGGTTATATGCCTCCACCAACCAGTCAAGTTGCAGATTACATCCATGTCTGTCCAGACTCATTTAATATAATATACGTAGCGAAGACTTCGAAGGAATTTGATAAAAGGTATTAAGTGTATTGTTTGGCAAAATGGAAGTTATCACTATACTGACACGTATGTTTCCAGTGAATAATTTCCAGAGAGAAACGTACTGTCTTCACTTACAGACTATTTTTACAGAGGACTGATAGAGAGCTTCATCACATGGTGCAACAACAATCACCTGAAGCTCATTAGCAAAACCAATGAGCTTGTGGTGGACTACCAGAGGAACAGGAGGCCCCCTATCCTGGTTGTCATCCAGGGAGAGGAAGTGAAGAGGGTGGACTCATACAAGTACCTTGGGGTCCAAATCAATGAATAATGGCCAAAAAAGTGTTTTTCCAGGACATTATGATGTCACAGTGAGGTTGGCCCTTGACTTTATTTTATAATTATAATTATTTTATCCTATTAGACATTTGTGTGAAATTTTGTAATAATTAGCACATGAATTCTTGAGTTATGGCCAAAAACATGTTTTGTGAGGTCACCGTGACCTCTGACCTTTGACCACCAAATTCTAATCAGTTCATCCTTGAGTCCAAGTGGACGTTTGTGCCAAAGTTTAAGAAGTTCACTCAAGGCGTTGCTGAGATATCGCATTCACGAGAATGGGACGTACAGACGGACAACCCAAAAACATAAAGCCTCCAGCCATGGCTATCACCAGCGCGGAGGCATACAAATCTGAAAAATCCTTTTGGTTACTAATTAATTAATTGAATGATGGAGAGATTAAAAGATTTGGAAGTGCAAACAATATACATATCATACAACCGTTAATCGTATTTTTCAGTTTTAGAGACAACAACACATACACTATGCTGGCTGAAAGTTTGTTCTACAGTTACATTACTGTTACCAATCTGTGGTCTTACAGATGGTCTATTTGTCCGATTACTTGTACAAACGATGGCAGGAATTCCAAAGTCTCTTTTTTTGTGGTATCTTGGTATCAGAGTGTTGCTATGTGATATTTAAAAAGATTAAGAGTCTTGGCAATGCTAACATGTATGATGTTGACCATGTTCACCATCTTAGTTTAGCGTGTTAGCGTGCTAACGTTTGCTAATTAGCACTAAACGCAAAGTACAGCTGATGATGATGGGAATTTCATTAGTTTGCAGTTATTTAGAAATAAACAGAGGTATTTTAAACAAAATAACATTTTGACCTGATGATGGTGCTACATGAAAAGACAGTAAGATTCGTCTTCTGGGGACCATGAATGTCAGTATCAAATTTCATGGCAATCAGTCTAACAGTGGTTGAGATATTTTAGTCTGGACCAATGTGGTGGACCCACCCATCAAAAAAATGACTATTAAGATTAGTCTGTTTAACTGTAAGACAGATTAAAACTTTGAAAAACTATGCCCATGTGTACAGTACAGTACAAAGGTGGAAGGTAGCATCCAGCAGCTTGCCGTGTCAAAAGCAGTACGTTGCTAGATGAGAATGAAGCAGCACTAATGTCGACGGTGCAAGTGACAGCAAGGAACCGAGAGTGAGTGGAGGGAATAAAGATGTAATTTCACATTTGCTGTCAAGTATTCAGACTGTGCAAATTCTCCCATTGTGTTTACGAATGGCAGACTTTGAAGTGTGATTCATAAATATTACCATTTCGTATTCATTTATTCTCATTTTCTACCAACCTTTCTGCATTTATTGGCTCTCTGTAGTGCAGTTGTGTCTTCTCTCAGTTTTTCAGATAATATGGAGTGCATGGTTGGTAAGTGAGAAAGAAAAACGGTCCCAATTATCATATCACCACCATGATGGTCTTGAATCATGCTCCTGCTCATTCAAGAAAAGTTAATAACTTCCAACAGTCATTTCTCATGGCTAATTCTCCCCTAGTATACAGTGAAAAATATTGCATTGAAAGTATTATTTTTAGAAATGAAATGTTATGCTGATAGGCTGTCATCATACCATGGAAACCAGATGTCAGGTGTATATGTGTCACTTCACACACATCTCTCTGGCAAAGGCAGCTTGGCTGATAGTAGGAAGTTGGAATGCAAAATAATCTCCGTAGAGGAGGAGAAGCAGCCTGTGGGGATGTTCCCATTAGGATGTTTAGAGTGGATTAACTTGTCAAACTGCCTTTCCTCAGCAGACATACTGTATGCACACACAGCCAGACACGCATGCAAACAGGCAGACAAACAAATTCATACACATAAGGTATTTGCACACACATTTGCTTAACCCATGTACCACCTACAGCCGTGCATATGGTCTGTTAGTCATTTCCCAGCTCTCCCCTGTGCTCTCTCTTGTTGTTCTCTCTCCCACACACACACACACACACACACACACATGTTTTTCTTCTCTTACCTCTTCCTTTATACTAGAGATACCTCTTTTCTTTGATTGACTGTCATTATAGAATAATACAATAAATAGATAGATAGATAGATAGATAGATAGATAGATAGATAGATAGATAGATATAGTTATATTCACGAGAGAGAGTGCAGTAATACTTAATTTTGTGCTTTGATAAAGGATAGAATGATCCTGATCCCTTGTTTGCAGTTATATAACTGTCCTGCATATTTCGTGTGGGGAAAAATGCAAAATAAAAAGGAACATAACGTTTGCACACTGTATTCACTATTCATGCTGTTTAAATGAAGTTTTCCACGGCTCATAATCTGGAGTTCATTGGACTGGAATGTTTACATGAGCCCACGAGTAATTCACAATATCACACGTGTGCAAAATTCCAAATAAAATAACTCCCACAAATGTAAATGAAAAAGTAACGTGTATGTGGCATTTAACATATATATGTATTAGCCGTACATAAAGGAAAATCTTCCAGGAAGCTCCTTGATGATGCAATCTAATATTAGAAAATCTATTTAAGCTCTTCCAAGCACCATATGTCTGTTGTTATATGCAAAACTTACTATAAATTCAAATGAGGGGGAACATTCATTGAGTCGAGAGAAATGTTTGTTGTAAATCTGCGCTTGTATAAGCTTGTGTTTGGATGGACTTGGGATGGACAGGCTCATTGCCAATTAACGCAGATGCTGCAAGGTGATTCACATAATTGACTGTGATATTATGCCAATGATGGAATAATAGCCAATCAAAAGCAGAATTAGCAATTAAGTGGATTTTTTTTAGTGAGAAGGAAGGGGACGATTTATTTTCTGTTGGCATGCTATCTGTTTGTAAATTGCATATTAATGCCTCATTGTGCTTTTAATTATGCTAAACCTATTAATCAGAATTACTAATAATTTCTCTTCCCTGTTGCCTGTGTGCTTGTCTAACCTTGGTAAGTTATAATGCTCAGTTAAGCAAGATGCATGATCACCTTGTCTTTGAACAGAGTAGAGTGATATGCTGGAGTTATCAGTCAGTTTTGCAGCTGTGAGAGCTGAGCAATATCTGTTTAGTCATGGATTCTCAGAAAACATTTGATCATTGTGAACGCCTATTTGTGCATACTCTATTCCGCACTTAATTTCACTTTGTGAGGCAGGATGCTGGTTTTCTGCTTGTTGAAGCTGATGAAGGTCAGCTGGTGTCCCGACGACTTTCAAGGCAGCAATGCAGAGCAGAGTGAGCAGGATGATCTCTGTGTTTATGAACACTGTAGATATTGCTCAGCAGAGCGTTTCTCGCCGAAGATTCCTCCCACAAAGTTCACTGCAGTATTCTGTGAAGAGGCACAGAGAAATCAGTGCAAATTTGTGTAAGGTGTCTGCTGCACGTAAGTAAAACAAAAAAATGTGCTCCTACAACAGGAGCAGAGAGACAACCACAAAGATAGACTCACTCTGTGTTAAAAGTAGTCCTTATGTAAGATGAAAAAGGAAAGATTGTGTTCTAGCAGAGGCGGAAAATACTGGCTCTTGAGCCTTTGAAAGTTTGGACTAAAGATTACATCTGTGAAGTTCACATGTGTTTTTGTCGGCGGCACAGATTAGTTTTTATATTTGTGGAGCCTGGTAGACTCAAAATTAATTGAATTACATATCTAATCGAATCAAATGATTCGCTCAATGTGAAATTTAATGACGCATCGAACCTTTGCTGAGATAATCGAAATCGAATAGCTGCTGGTTTAAATGGTTAAATCCCTCCAGAGTTGTGCTCATTGTCTTTCATTCCAGACTCTACTGCTCTACTGCTCCACTACTACAGATTGTACTTGTCTTCATCACACTAGTTTTTAAATGTTAAATGTTTATTATTAAGTAATTCGTCATAAATTTCGATGGTATTTTTTTTGTATTGTCCTCTGACTCATGGTAATAATTGACTATAACAAATGTTTGCTCAATGGTCCAAACAGTGCAATAAGTCACATTACATTCAAAAGCCTACATGCCTGCAGTATGTAGCTTGATTACAGCTTCACACGTACAGTGAGTTCACCGCCATGACGTTGTGTTAGGATGGCCAAATTTTAGAGCCCTTACCTTCCAATCTGACACTTAGCCAGTGGATGCTTCATCGAACATCTGTGGCTGCACGTGGCTGTGTCTGGCACTGTTGGTACTGTCTAAGGAATCAGTCATTTCACTCATTTAGTGCTGTTTTTCCTAATTTATCATGAAAGAAACCACCGGCTGACAACACATCAATGCAAAGCAAAAATTTGCACTTCCAGTTGCTGCTTTTTAACAGACATATTCCCAATTTGTGTTCTGAGCGTATTATAACATTGTTTAATCTGTTTAACAGTGGCATAAAAATGCCAGGCTTGTTGGAAGTGTTTGTCTTTCCGCAATGTTTTTAGATTATGAACCCAGACATCAAGCTAGTTCTGTCCTCTCACACAAGTGCAAAATGTACGTGAACAAGGAATTGAGTCAGTTTTTGTTGTCAGCTCAGTGCTCTGGGTCTTTGAAGCTGTTGTTAGCAGTTTCACTCGCATTTGTTTTTTATAACCATTCCACTAACATATGGATAAGCTTTGAAGAACAATATTAAAATGTTTATTTAATGTATAAATGTACATATAGTACACTGTAAATGTAAATGTGCCATACGGTATACATTTGTTTATTTTGAGGGTGTCTTTCTATGGACTGTTGCTGTTCATTTGATCAGTAAAAACATCTCAGTCCACCTCACACTGGAAATTACCAGCTGCTGACTTGTCTATTTTTACATTTTTTACAAATTCCAGTACAACCAAAAATGCTTGTCGCTCTGGTATCTTCATCTTCATGATTATTTCTTTTACAAAACAATAACAACAAGGGTCATGTAAAGTTCTCACGTGCTGAATCCACGTGTAGTCATTTCCCACTGTTGTGTGGTGTCCTGATTGAGGAGATTT
The DNA here is from genome assembly GCA_003416845.1 of Oplegnathus fasciatus. Lineage (NCBI taxonomy): Eukaryota > Metazoa > Chordata > Actinopteri > Centrarchiformes > Oplegnathidae > Oplegnathus > Oplegnathus fasciatus. The sequence continues at coordinate 504,271 of NTHP01000027.1, forward strand.
TTCTCTCTTTTACTTTGCTCTTTTCCCCTTTCCTCCAGTGGATTCTCTTCTGTTTTCATCTCCCTTGCTCTGGGAATAAGGCTGACTTCTATTTATATGCTCAGATGCTGGGGAGATGCAAACTCGTGGGATTTCTTTACAGCTCTCCCTGTTCACTCTGTCTCTCTCTCTCTCTCTCTCTCTCTCTCGCTCTCTCTCTTCTTCCCCCTCTGTCCTTTCTTTATCTGTTTGAGCATCTATATGTGAGGGTTAGCCTATTTTTACATGTTGGCAATAACTAGAGCTTATAGATCCTCAATTACCTTTTGATGTGTGAATTGTAATTAAACTGTAATTACCATAATTGTTTTCTTTGAGCTACTCATCCATGGCAGTAGGTATCTAGCCAGTGGATTGATTTATCCTGAACCTAAAATAGCTTCTTGCATAAGGATTTTTAGAGTTTTCTTACTTTGCAAAAATGTCCACACACAGAAAACGCTTGGATGGATGGAAGCACAGTGACACACACATATGCATGGTGATAGATACATAACATTATACTGTATACTGCAGACAGAAATCCCCTCTAGTAATGTGATTTTCGCAAACATTCTTATCCCCTAAGTGGGTTATGCATATTTATCTGCCTGGCTACACTGATGCCAGCTGAAAAACATCACCTTTGCTTATTTGGACATGACATTTATGGGCACCATACTTGTTTATATATGTTTGAACAGATTCATGAATGATTCATTCATTCGTTGACAAGCACATACTGTATAGTCACAAATGTACTTATTCATTTAAATGTTGGGGTCTGCTCATGCACGATTTTGAGGATTTAATGCAAGGAGTTCTTTTGGTTTTAAATACATGTAGAACTAATAACAAGCCACCACAAATATCCTCATTGTCCTTGTACAATGGCCTTTGATTATGAATTACAGAGTGACAAAATGTGACTTTGGACCTGATTTACAATATGGTCATACATAAATCAGACAGAAACAATAAAATATAACCGCAATAAAATCTGAAATGCTTTCAGCTACCTGTCATATTTCACCTGTAAGAACTTATTTATTGCCAAGTAGACACTGCACTGGTTATTATTATTATCATTATTATTATTATTATTATGCAAAGACATATTCAGTTATGTTACAGATGACATTTACAAAGCAAGTCAGTGGAGTTTGCCCTTTCCTTGTCTGTGCACTTTTGCACCATCGTGCTCTGTCAACAATACACAGTGTATGTTTTTGTTGGTGTGTCTGCTGTTTGCCATTAATAACTGCAGCAGGCAGCCAGACTGAGAGGCTTGAGATATTCCCACAACATCTCCAGGCACTCTGTGCAGCTCAGGCACCACCTGCCACCAGGATAGAGAGGGCACATGTTGCCTGGAATAACACGGCTGACATGGCAGATGTGTGATCTGGCTCTGCAAATTGTTTAATAGACAGCACAGTCCAGTGACTGAGCTCCTATCCATGTGGGATCCGTGTGTGATGCTGTATGTTTGGGGTGTGTGTTGATATTTTAATGACTGACACGCTTGTAATGAGGTTTGTCTCCTTTGATAATCATGTAAAAAGTGTAAAACGTTAACTGATATAACACACCTTCATTTCTTAGTTATTCAAACACTACGACAAGGTTTTGTGGCTCTGTGTCACAGACAGGACGTAGTTTAGAGTTTTAGGTTCATAAAGAAATGCCTGTTTAAACAGACTCCAGTCAGAAGTCTGAATTTGTGCATTGTAATATAAAAGTTGGGCACATCTTAAATTTACATATTTGTCACCTCGAGTGTGCATTTTTGCAGGGGTCAGTGTCAAACTCTCTGCTTTTTTGTTTTAATACAAGTTGAAATGGCGGAGCTGCTGGACTGTGAAGAGTCGTGTCTGGGCCGAGCTGCTGCTAGAAAACCCTGGCTTCTTGACATGATGTGAAAGTCGCATCTCAACCCCAATGAGTCCAACTTAATATAGTCACCTTTCTTGAAGTGCCCCATCCGGTCTGTGGTCGTCTGCGTGTAGCAAGTTATCAGGTTCTCTGAGCATGAGGACAGTTTTTAGACATCAATCTGGCCTTGAATTTGTATTCCGACGATGATCTCCCAAACAGCACGCTCGACAACAGAGGGACTGGATCTATTAGTTTGCCAAATCATATTCTGTTCAAGCGAAGGCTTTATGAATAATTGATGGTAAATATTTGAATCCCTGCTAGGTGATTTTGTGTCTCCTCAGCAGCCTTGTGTAAAATATTCCCCCAAATTCAGCAATAATGACAAACATGATAAACAGTTGCTGTACGTCTAGTGGTTTGGTTAACAAAAATGTTTCTCACAGGCTGCACATCATGCCGGAGCTGGACAGTGAAATGGTTGTTCCTCAGCCCTCCTCTCCCTTTGGGTATTCCTCTGATACTGAAACGATTTTTCTTCCTAACTGCCACCAGGTCGTTACATTTCTCAAAAGTTGTTTTACTTGAGATTGTCTACTGTAAGCTGGAGAGAGGAGATGTTGTATGTACGGCGTGCACTTTTCTCAGGCTCTATTTCAGACAGGGTTTTTTTTCCAGTTTGGAGTTCTGAAACTTTTTGTTCAAAGTTGACATCTTTCTTGTGATGGCTGAAGACACTTTTAAAATGTGTTTTTTGCAGTCGTGTCTCTGAACTCAGTCGATTCACTTTAGAGTTCACTGCAGTGACTGGAGCAATAAATGGTTGGAATCACTAATTTCCTCATTCCCCTGGGCCTCTCGGACAGGTGACTCTGGGTTGATCAGTCCTGCCATTTTTCTTGCTTATGTTTTCTCCCAATCCTTATACTTTCATGTCACGAATCACTCTTTGGCACATTTACATTTACAGTAAGCTAACCTTTAGTACATAAGTTAGTCACCAAGTCAAATAAGCTCAAATAAGCTTAGAAATATCATGAGATTACCAATGTGTGGATATTTATAGTAGTGAATTAACTCATCTGCAAACGTCCATGGTGTGAGAAGACATTTTGTTGTTGTTGTTTAAACAAAACCTCCAAACAGCCTACTGCTCACAGGTTAGTCGCAGCTGACTCAAATCCTTGCACTCTTTGACTGCATCCTCAGGTCCTGCTCTGGTGGGTGTAGTCAGGAAAGACTGGGCCTCTCAAAACAGCATTGCCCTCTCCTGGTCAGAGGTGGAACAGCCGCCTTCAGACATAGTGGACTATGAAGTCAAATACTATGAGAAGGTAAAGTCTTTTATCATACTAAATAAGGTAGTTTGATTGAGTTGAGTTTAATTTTTCTTCGGCCATGTTTGTGCACCGTATGTGTTAATTGCTTAGTGGTAACAGTGGTTTGTATTACAGTTATTCTAGCACTGAAAAGCACCACAAGTGATTATATACACAGAGAACAATGACTGCTTACAGAGCAATGTGCATTGTTAGCCTACAGAAACCCAAATGTGCAGAGCATCCATAATGCATTGCTGTCTCCGCTTTGTTCACCATCTGCTCTGCTAGTTAATAGGATAAAAATGATGTGTTTTGTTCAAACGCTGCTTTGATAATGGGTTTATGCAAACACGTGTTTGTCTGTCCTTGCCAAAACTTGCTTTTGTTTATCATCTCTGGCAATCTGTTTCCGCCTCTCTAGGAGCAAGAGCAGCTGAGCTACTCATCAACACGGACCAAAACCCCCAGCGTGGTGGTAACAGGCCTCAGACCCTCGACCGTCTACGTCTTCCACGTGCGCGCTCGCACTGCTGCCGGCTTCACAGCCTACAGCCCCAACTTTGACTTTGCTACCGCAGCTGAGGGTACGCCTGTGTTTGAGTTTATACAGGCTGTGTTTTGGGGAGAAATGGTGCTGGTATTCAGTTGGTTAGATTTGTGTTGAAATGCCATGGATATGGAGTTTTGTTTTAAAACAATGCACAGGAGAAGAAGGGAGTTTTAAAGCCAGGGAAGTGGAGTCATCAGTGTTGATCAACAACTCTATAAAATCCCTGGAGACACTTTATGGTCATCCTTTGCCATGGATCAGTGAAACTCATCAGTGCTTCTTCAGGCATGAGCCATTTATTTAAATGTTTATAAGCTCTGTAAGTTCCTGATGCACACATAACGCTCTGCTGATTCTAATCCTGAAATATGCAGGAATGCACAGCCTCCTACAAGACACACACTTTAGGTGATGAATATGTAGATGTCCACCTTCACATTCTCATACTCCCATATACCAACGCATCCGACACAAGTCCATTTATATACTTGGACTGTGTTTCTACATATGTACCATCCTCTCTCTCACCTTATTCAACCCATACAATGCACACTCTCACATAGCTTCATGTCACACACAATGCAGTGATTTAGATTTACCTTCATTTTATGCCAACATTCGGAGAAGTCCAAGAGCGGGTCTGAACCAACAGTGTTGAAAATGATCCTCAGTTAAATGTTTAAGTCATCAACATAAAGGGCACTTTGGATCACTGAATAAATGTGTTGAGTTTATGAGTTGAGTTCACTGAGAAGTTCATCCATGCTGGGATACATCAGAAAATATTCCTTGCCTCTGTCTCCTGCTACCCCTCAGTTTTTGTTGGACATAAATAGACACAGGACACAAGATAATAGTAATATCTGCCGGACACTGATGCACCAAAATGCACAATCAAGGAGATACAGTTATTTTGTAAACTTTGCCAATTCCATGCCAAGTCAAGTTTTGTCAAAAGAGCAAAGCAAGTTGAGTCATAAGGAGCTTATAATTTTTTATATTGTTTGCTCACAGGCAAAAGTGCAGAATAGTTTAAAATAACTTTTAGTTTGGTGTGTAAGAGATACATAGAAAAAATATCCATTACCCTCCAGCATACCAGTGGAAAAGGAAAAGCAGTCATGGTTTTATATTTCAGTGAACATGATGAACTGTCTGAGGGAGTAGGAGCAACTTCAACATATGTATCTCAATCTGTTGTATCTGTTTTATGACAGTACAATGTCTGATTTAGGTGCAGAATTCAGAACAGAAGCATAGCAAAAGAATTTAAAGTTAGCTTTTTATATGATTAAAATGCAGTTACGTTGTTCATAGATATGTTTAAGAAGGGAAACCTGAGCGAGCATAAGGATACTATAAAATGAGTAGATGCCTTTTATCGCATTTTCAATGATGAGCAATATGGGGACATCTAATATCACTTTTAATCCATTCATTGTGTTCAGTAAATTGTGACAGCTTCGTATCACCTTGCAGTGTGTCAGTTCTCTGCCAATATTAACGGGTCCTGATTGGTCTTTCCTTTGTTTTCCAATTTGCTTTCTCAATTTCCTCAGATCCTGATATCGCTGATCAGGGTCAAGTTCTGGTGGTCGTCACAGCGTCTGTAGGAGGCTTCTCCCTGTTGGTCATCCTTACCCTCTTCCTCCTCATCACTGGCCGGTAAGACACCCCCATCCCCCCCTCCTGTTTCTCTTTGGTACTGGCTTTTGGTACTTGCACACACACACACACACAGACACACACGCACACACCTCTGTGCTCCTCTTCTCATAATCTCCAGAGTGACGCTACAACCAGAAGTCTGTTAATGGACTCTCTTTTGCCACCAAGCAGACACCCTTATTTTCCAAATGGCTGAACCAATTTTCTGCCTAATTACTCAGCATGTAATGCATGTACCAGCAGTTTGCTCCATTCCATTAACTTCCACAGGTTATCTCAGACTGTTGTCTTCAGTCTGCTTCTGGTTCACAGGGTTTTACCATTAGTGGCACTTATTAATAAGCAATGAAAAATGGCCCAGAATTGGGAGATACTTTGTCTGGATTTTTACATAATTGGGATACAAGTGATCATCTTTGATCAATTTGCAAACATACGCAAAAAATATCTGAACTCAGAAATGGGAACAATGTGTTTCATTTTATAGAATAAACTAGATTCAGATATTTCCCAGACAACAAAATGGTAGACATTGAGCCTCATGTAAGAACATTTTTGTATTTTTATCCTAAACCTCTCGTTTTTCTGTGAAGCTCGCTGATACAAGTGTTCGTAAATAGCTTTGTTTCAACTTGGTGAACGCCTCCTGTGTAATGACCAGGTGCACGTTCGTGAGATTTCATCATTAGCATAATCAACGGCCCTAAGTTATGATGTAAGGCTAGCTGTTCCGCTCAATCATATTTAAACCTCAAATTCATTCAGTTTAAGGCTTTATAGTTCTTTAGTCAAACAAGTATTTTCCCTCTGTGGACAAAGGAAGACTATCTGCACATGACTTCTACGACATAAAACAAAAATTCTAAGTAGAAAGTAAGAGAATTGGTGAATGCGACAGATTCTCAAAATTCACTTGTACTTGCCCCTTAAGAACAAATCTGTTTGGTTCTTGCATGAGCTCTAATAAGATATCAGTTTGCAAAGACATGCTCTGAAGGTGTATGTTTAGTCCATATTTCAACATATTTTAAATATGTTATATGTGAATAGAATATGCAATTCTATTAATGTATTTTGGGAATTGGCTGTATTTCTTATATAAATATATCCACGCCTGCTATTTCTGGGGTCTGGTCCTTTTCGCTGTCAATGGAATACAATCTAAATTTTATCAATCCTTATCCTCATTTTCTCCCGGAATATACTTGTAATGTACAGCATTACAGCATTCGAGGCAATATTACTGCAGAGGTGAGCCCACATCACAGCTATCCAGATATCTGTCGGAAACCTGTTCTTGTCCCTCCATTAAGTGTACTACAGAGATGTGGATGATGTTCATATATTGTTTCAGCCTTCTCAGGTGCCAAGAATGAGCCGCGTAGGATAATACAGAGGCAGAAAGACCACAGTATGCGAATGAAACTTTACAATACCTGCCTTTTATTTGTGGGACTGTGAATAGGATAAATATAGGGAAATGGAAGAAAAATAAAAAAGAACTACATAAAGGCAAGAACCAAAATTGCTCTAAAAGAATTGGTTATAGAAAAGAGGAAAATGGCTGACTGTTTTTTCCACCACAGATGTCTGTGAAACAAAAGATTGATGATGTGGCATTACAGGCAAAAGCCTATTTAAAACAGTTTTTAGGCCGTTTCTGCTGTCAGAATAAGTGTGCACTTTTCCACGTTATGTCATGAGAGCTTTAAATCTGTTAAATGTCAAACTTGTTTCCTGCCTATAATGTTAATTAATTCACTTTGTTTTTGAGCACAAACACTGAAAGAGTTATTAGCAGAAAGACAGAAGATGGTGAGGAAAAAGACTGAGATGCACAGGGGTGTTTTTATGTGGTGATGAAGGTGATTCTTACTCTTTGGTAAACTGGTTCACCTGCACAGGTGTCAGGGGTACATTAAAGCCAGGATGAAGTCGGAGGAGAAGAGGAGGACTCGCTTCCACAGTGGACACGGTACTGTATATAATGTTTTTTATTGTGTGTGTGTGTGTTTTAGATTTTTTGCTTCTGATTGCTTACATGGGTTTTCACACTGGTAAGCATGCATTGTTCAACAGACTGCATGCTACAACTCCCAGGGCTTTAGTTTTGACACAAGTTATACACAAGGGTGGTCACAGTTTGCTTCAGAGTTCCACATTTTTTTATCCAGTTTTTTATCATGAGTAGAAGTTATGTACGTTCCTACTTCCTGTTTAAGTCCTGATTTTTAAACCCAAAAGACGCAATCAGAACAGACTTTCCAACTTGCTGTCTTGTTAGTTACATCCACTTATTTGATTGATGGAGTTGATTGAAGGTTTGTGACTTGTTATGGTTGAGTAGGTGAGAGCACTAATGTTAGTGTGTAGGGGGAAAAAACGCAAACTCAACTCATGTTCTAAACTTACAAAATACTGATCAAGGCTCAAATGGCTTCAAATGTTTTGTGCGTCATCTATTTAAAAAGCAACCGCAACAAGAAGTTAAGTTCAGATTATAAGTTAGATCGATAAATCAGCCAGGCCAATATATCAGCTAATATTAGCTCATTGCAGGTATATCGATATTTGTGTATATGTTGGCCAATAAGTAACAAGAAATTGCAGTACAGAAATACCAAACTAGGTTTGAGATCATTTAGAAACCGTGTCACCATCGCATAGTTAGTCCACTAGAGAGCAGTTGATCTCTCAACTGTAAAATGTCCCACTCATTATGTATCTTGGTCACAAAAAAACAGACCTAAGGGATCCATATCAAGATTGTTGTTTAGGCTATGTGTTTATATAGAAGAAATTACTGTCTGCCAAGATATACGTAGTTATCAGATTTTTTAAACTCCCCAGTATCCAAAAATCCAGTATTGGTCAGGCTACAAGTCCAAATAACAAAAGATAAAACTGCAATCAGCAGTCGAAAAATTTGTCCTTTCAATACTTTTAGCACACACACACACCTGTGTTGATCAAACTAAGCTCTTGGCGCTGTCTAATTATATAATTTTACACTGCATTTTGTAGTTTTTGTAACTACAAAAAATACCTCTTACTAATCCTTCTGTCTGCCTCACCATTGTGCACACTATTGACTGTGCATACTACAGATTGGCCCTGTTTTGGTGCTGAATCTTTCCTTCCTTTTTCTTTCAGCTATCCACCACTCACAGTATCTCATACACCCGTTATTGGATTGTGACAAAACTTGGGTAACCGCTGTTCCGTTTTAAGAATTACAGGATTGACCCAAGTGTGGCGCTACAATTACCGATAAAAACAGGGTTATTGATTGGCCCACAGGGGAGGAGTGTCCTTCTTGGGCAAAAAAACGGTGTCCTGTAATTTACTAAGACAGTTCGGTGAGAGCTCTTGTAGGATTCGATCTGAGGCCTGCAGGGGCACAAGTGTGGCTCCTGAGACAAATCTAACCACTCGACCATCTGTGGGCTTGTTTGGGGATTTGTGATTGATCCATGAAGCACTGTGAATAAAAATACTGTAACATGCCGACATATCAATACCTTCTTCCTACTACTGTTCTTCATACTTCTGCGTCTTTTCCTCCAGTGTTCAGAAAGTTGGATAGAGTTTTTCTGCAGTCATGCTTTTTCTTTTTCTTTTTTTTTT